>CAJVSB020000853.1:0-280444 GCA_911865555.2 Thlaspi arvense
AAACCGACCTTGAACCAGTCACTAGAAGGTTAAACTAGCCATGATTGGGCTTCTAATACACTAAACTGGCTTTGAATCGGCCTCTAATGAAGTGAATTAGCCTTGCACCGACCTCTAATGCAGTGAATTTGCTCTAAACTAACTCTAATGTAGTGAACCAGCTCTGAACTAACCTCTAATCTAGTGAACCAGGCACATAACCATTGAACCGGTCATTTAATCAATGAACCAGGTATATATTACACTAAATCGAGCTTATTCGATATTAAACCAGTCTATCTAAGTATTGAACTAGCTTTTAATTGTCTGAAGTAGTGCTAAACTGATTGCTAAACCCCCTTGAGCTGGTTAATTTTTGGAATTTCCTGAATCCTAATTACCTTGTTAAATTTATACCCTAGATCTGGATCCTTTTATAGTCCAAACTCGAGAACCTCGAACCTGTTGACTTGTGTCCTAGCCTTGGCCTAGTTCAACACTAGCGAGGCCCAATCCGAATTGAACCCAAAACCAAGCCTTATTAACCCAAGGTCCATTCAGCCACTTGGCCCAAACCATATTTCAACCTAACCAATCAACCCATGTGCCGATTTGGTCCAAGGAACTGGGTCTAGTGCAAACCTGAGTCTTTGCTTGGTCTATCGTCCTTACCCAGCTATCAACTTCCCAAGAATTCAAAGAAATTAACTAGTTGATTACCTTGTTTGATCTCCACGACTCGACAGATGAAGTCCGGCAACGACCAAGCTTCCTATTAGTGGTGGTGATGTGGCCAGGGGAGGGCTAATTTGGGTGGGATTTGTGTCACACGATTGTGACAGTTCGATTTTGGGTTTGGGCTAAATTTGGAAGATGGATGTCTAGGTTTTTGATATTTCTGATCTAGTCCCTCAGTTCTTGATTTCATACAATCCAGTCCTTAACAGTTTTGGTTAATCTCATTCTGGCCCTAATAAGTTTAATTTATATCAATTATGCCCTTAGCATTTCTAATTAGACCCTAAACTTTTTGTTTCTTTTACTTAGGTCCCTTAACTTCTAACTTTCCTATTTAAACCCTAAATTTTTGGGGTATTACTTGATAGAATAAATTGTGAAATAAGGGTAACTTATTTACCTAGTGTTTGAAGGAACAATTTATCAAGCTAGGTGTGGTCCAACCGCTTTGTTACCAACTAATAAATTGGTGCACCTAACTAAAATCATTCAGAAAAAAAGAAAAGAAGTAGCACTTTGGTCATCATCTTCCTAGAGAAAGTTGTAGAAGACTGGGAACGTCAACCATCATTTTCAAGCTTAATTTTCAAGTGGCCCTAGACAACGTGACCCATTGATTTCACCCTTGGACTAAGGAACAAGGAGTTGGCATCATGTCGCCAACTCCTAGGCCGATGGCTTTATCTTTGTTTTGCTCCGTCCAATCAAACAAGTCGAATACGCTACTTCACATGGATTTCACATATGGGGACCTCTAATCTTGCTACTTTGTGGCATATGTCATGATGTTTACGCCAAAAACTGATATATGTTACTTTCATGGTTGAGGTTATCCAAATTATTCCCTTCTTATTCAGTGCTTTTCACATAATTAAGGATAGAGGTTGACATAAACCAATGTTCTCGTAACTGCATTAATGCTACATTAATTTCAACGATGCACAATTGTGATATTTAGCCCCACGTCAGTTTATAAGTATAAAATATTGTTGTATATAAAGTCTTAGAAATTAATAATAAACTTTTTAAGTATTATAAATTAATAGTTCAGACCAAATAAATTATTAAATTAATAATTCTCAGATCTTGAATTATTTAGTAGCCTTAAAAACAATTACTACCAAGAAATTAACCACACTCCCTTATTTACGACCATTAAAAAGGAAGTTTCATTTTTCATTTTCAATAAATATAAAAAATATTTTTAGTCTTGTGTCACTGACTTATCTCCCTAAGATCTAAAAATGATAGATATATGCCGCTGTGAAGAGGGAGGTCAAGATGTGATGCGATAGACATGCACACCTGTGTTAGAATGTAAAGTAGGTCAACCCCGTTAGTCATATTTGCCATAAATTAAGGGTGAATAAGCATAAATTATGTGCGCTTATCTAATTTTTTTATAATTTTTGGTAGATTAAATAATTATTTTGTTAGATTGGGATAAATTATATAGAAGGAATTGTGAGATAATTTATCAAACTTTTATCCAGCTAATTTAGAAAATATTGTCTCTAATATTTACAAGCCATCCACTCTTGCCTCCACCACCTAGCGCTATTGCCTAGTGCCCACCATCATCCCTATCCTCACCGCCACCACTAGCACTACCACTACTTGTTATCCGCCACCATCACCTATCGTCACCTCTCACGGCCACCTACCATTGCCGCCCCCACCATCACCCACCACCTATTATCGCTGCCATAGTCGTTCGTCACTGCTGTGGCCACCCACCACCATCGCCACCACTATCATTGCTTGTCACTGCCATCCACCATCTATCGCCACCACCACTGTTGCCCCGTTACCTACCACTGCAACCACTGCCCATTGCAACCATCGCCCACCACCTCCTACCACCACACCACCACCACCACCATTGCCTATCGCCATGCACCACCTACTGTCATCACACTTGCTTGCCACTCACTGCCACCAACTATTGTCGTTCATTGCTACAAAGAAATAAAAAAAATAATTTAGTATCACATATATATATATATATTATACAGACTTTTATAAAATTATCAAAAAATGATATAATAACCCAAGACACTGTACAGTTAAAATACTTTATTCAGATACTATCCTATATTATCTTATGAAATATTGTCTACCAAATGTGAGTCCTATATATAAAAATAGCATATCTTTGTTTGACTTTGTCTTATGCCATATTTATTATTAATTTAAGTATATTTTAATGATTTGACCTTAAAAAATTAGCTTAAATTTTTCTTAATTAACTATTGTCAACCCTAATTAATTTCAATTTACCTCTACCCTTACTTCAACTTAGAATAGATTGAGTGGTGACCCCAGCCATTCAAGGGTTTGGACTTCGGACACAACACTCTATAATTGTTTATACACTTCCGTTCTTTCCTTTTTGATGAGGTTTACACCTTTTCCCTTGTAATATTAACGAACTAATTAGTTTTTAATTTGAAAAATTAATCTGGGATATAAAGTAAATATAATTTAATTTTCTTTAGATATCTATATTATATATAAAAATATATTAGCATGTAAAATTTTGGATTGCCATGCAAGTTTGATAATGGCATTCATAATCTTCACCCTTCAATTAGGAATTTAATTATCTATTAATTTAAATTTTAATATTGATTTTATAAATCAATATTAAGATATATTAGTAGCGTTCATAATTAAAAATTTTAAAAAATAAGACTTAATTAATTCTCTAAAACATATAAAGCATTTAAATGGGTATTAGTTTAATTGCTTTGATTCTGGAGACTTGACCAAATTAGTTGCTAAACCTGTGATTAATATATTATTCATCGTAGCTAACTCAAAAATTTTAGTTAGTAAGTATAATAAGACATATACGGAAGAAATAATAATAATAATAATAATAATAATAAATATTGATGAACACTCCGGTGCCCTCTCCAAAAAGAAGGGCACCGGTACAAACCCCCCTATGTGAGAGGGGGAAGAGAGCACTCGAGGGTGGGGCCCCCTCCCAATGCAGGGGGCCCCGGCAGTGGGGCCCACCCCTTGTGAGAGGGGTGGGCACCGGTGCCCTCCCTTTGGAGGGGCACCGTAGAATTTGCCATAAATATTTGATTTTGGAAATTGACAGCCAAACCTACTCTCTAAATGTTTGCAAAAAGTGACGGTGTTGATTGCCTTGTACAATTTATTTTCATTTGTTTAGGTAATTTATAATTCTTTAAGCTAATTAATTAAAATTTTAAATTGTTTTTTCTTTATATATATATATATATATATATTAGTCATGTCATGGGTCATGGATTATGGGTACAGGGATCCACCATATATATCCCACCATCAATGGCCAATGCCCTTCCCAAGAATGCTCCCACGTGGTTTTATCTTATATGTCTCAGTTGGACCCCCTCACACTCCCCCTTCTCTTTCAATCAACACTCACACCACCCTCTCTATTAATACCCCCTCTTCCTCCCTCCATTTCCCATCTCCTCACCAATCGTAATTTCCCAAAATTAAAATAACACCTCTCATTTTCACCACTTATCTAGTGAGGCCAGTAGGAACCATGGCTTGTATCCCAGCTCCTACCTCTAATACTTGGGCCAGGGCCCAACTTGATTTCGGCCTGCCCTCAAATTCCCTCTCCGTAAATAAACTCACCATCTCCTCTGCTCTTCACGCTCCTTCTGCTCTTCATTTACCAAAACAACTCTCCATCTCCGTGACACCACCAGCTACAAGAGAGGACTCCCCCAAAACACCCCAATCACCGCACTGGAACTTGCTGCAGAAAGTAGCAGCCCACGCCTTAGATATGGTAGAGGACATCTTGGTCTCACACGAGTGCCAACACCCGCTCCCAAAGACTGCGGACCCGAGAATCCAAATCGCCGGAAACTTCGCTCCTGTGCGAGAACAACCCGTCCGGCAATCTCTCCCTGTCACAGGCACTGTACCGGCCTGCATTCGGGGCGTCTACGTCCGCAATGGTGCCAACCCGCTATTCGAACCAGTCGCCGGTCACCACTTTTTCGACGGGGACGGTATGGTGCATGCTGTCACATTCAATCCGGATATTTCAGTCAGCCACGCTTGCCGGTTCACCGAAACAGAGCGCCTTATCCAGGAAAGAGTGCTGGGCCGGCCTGTTTTCCCGAAAGCAATCGGGGAGCTCCACGGCCACTCGGGTATCGCCCGGCTCCTACTCTTCTACGCCCGAGGGCTGTTGGGCCTCGTGGACCACCGCCACGGCACCGGAGTGGCCAACGCGGGCTTGGTCTACTTCAACGGCAGGCTGCTGGCCATGTCCGAAGACGACCTTCCGTACCACGTTCGCCTCGAACCGAATGGGGACCTCCACACCATTGGTCGGTTCAACTTCAATGAGCAACTCCGGTCCGCCATGATCGCCCACCCGAAGCTCGACCCAGTGACCAGAGAACTATTTGCGCTCAGCTACGATGTCGTCCAGAGGCCCTACCTGAAGTACTTCCACTTCTCCGCCGACGGAACCAAATCGCCAGACGTCGAGATACCCTTGAAGGTTCCTACCATGATCCACGACTTCGCGATCACGGAGAACTACGTGGTGGTGCCGGACCAGCAAGTGGTCTTCAAGCTCCCAGAGATGATCCGGGGTGGGTCACCTGTCATCCACGAACCGAAAAAGAAGGCCCGGTTTGGAATTCTACCAAAAAATGCCCGAAATGCTTCCGCTATTGTCTGGGTGGAATGCCCGGATACGTTTTGCTTCCACCTCTGGAACGCATGGGAAGAACCCGAATCCAACGAGGTGGTTGTAATCGGGTCGTGCATGACCCCTCCCGCTTCCATTTTCAACGATTGTGACGAGCCTCTGAAGAGCGTGTTGTCTGAAATCAGGCTCAACCTGAGGACCCGAAAGTCGACCCGACGCAAGATAATTTCCGGGCCGGATCAGATGAACTTGGAAGCCGGGATGGTGAACAGGAACAAGCTGGGGAGAAAGACAAGGTACGTGTATCTCGCAATAGCTGAGCCGTGGCCCAAGGTTTGTGGATTCGCCAAGGTCGAGATTTCTACAGGGAGAGTAGAAAAATACGTATACGGCGACAGAAGATACGGCGGAGAGCCGTGCTTTGTGCCCATGGAGGCTAACAGTGAGAGAGAGGATGATGGGTACATTCTCTCATTCGTTCACGACGAGAAGACGTGGAAATCGGAGCTTCAGATCATAAACGCCATTAATCTGGAGTTGGAGGCTACCGTTAAGCTTCCGTCAAGGGTACCGTATGGTTTTCACGGTACTTTTATCAGCTCAGACGAGTTAATTCACCAAGTATAGCAGATAAACAGGAGGTGTGCTTATACTGTATAGATATACGGGTATGAGTATTTTGGATGATATATAAACAGGAGAGATATTCCTGAGGGATAAATGGTTAGGTCCCCGGCCTCTCCCCAACTTTGAAGTTTATCCGATAGAAAGTCCTATATAAAAACAACCCTTTTCCTGGTTAGCCTTTCTGGCGAGCCAAGCTTGTGGCTTTTTTGTCTGCATTTAATAATGAATCTCAGCCGGGTTCTGGTTCTCTCTATCTTTTATTATTTAATTTTTTATTTCATTTACTGCCAACTTATGAAATCTTCTCTATCATGCTGGTAAAAATGTTGGTGGTGTAGAGCCTGTCGTACATGATGTGTTAGAAAAAGTTACAGCAATGGAAGCCATTTTCTTTCTTTATTTTATTTGGCTCCTATCCTTTTAATTGAAAAAAATTTAGCCCTATAACATTTTTGCGCCCGACTCCATTGAGTACTAACAAGAGTAACAGAAGTTAACGGTACAGGAACCAAATTGGAATTGGGTGTAAAGATTATGGATTATTGTTGTAATTTGGCGCAGCATTTTGTCATTGCTTGTTGGAAGTGTGTAAGCAGGGTTGTGAATAAGGTGATTTTAATTTGAATTTAGTTTGAATTTAATTTAAATTTTAGTATTTAAATTAAATTAAAATATTTAATGAATCAAATTTGATTATAAATATTTATAACTTGATTTAAGTGGGTCAAGTATAAAATTAAGTAATTTAATTTGTTAAAATTTTTAATAAATTTTAATAATATTTTTTTATTAAAATCATAATTCAAATATATATAACATTAATAAATTTAAACAAGTAGGGATTAAGTTGAAGAAATCAAAAATTTGATGGATTATAGTGATTAATGAGATTTAAATATAAAAAAATACTATTTTTTAATCAAATTATATTTTTTTGTTAAATTTTGAATTATTCATCATACTCAAATATGGACTAATAAACACATTATGTATAAAATTTTGAATTGAATTCAAATATAAATTTATCTAATTTGATATGAATTTAACTACACGACAACCCTCGGTGCAAATATCTTTTGTGTAACTTTATTGAAAATAATTTGCCATCGGCTCTGCGTCAAATGTTCCCAAATATCACTTACCCTGAATGTAGTCACTTGAGTTTTAACTCCACATTATTCAACGGCCATAACTTATAATCACGTCAACTTATATTAGGTTGTGTCAACCAAAGCAAAATGTTTAAAAAATACTAATCAAATGTAATTATGTTCTCAAAGGAAGACAAAACTGCCTTTAATTGAAAAATATTTTGTCATTATGTAGGAAAGTTCACCATTGTCTTGCTTTTTGATGTCAAAAGCTTAAAAAGCTCCTTTGATGTTGCTTCTGAGTCATCGTGTTTGCGAATGTAGCATACCTGTAAGTATGATGCAGATGCGCACTTAGCTTCAATTTTGGAGAGTTCAGTGCGGATAAAGGATTTTTGTTTGCAGAATTTTTGCTTTGTGAGTGCCTCATTCGATCCATGGAGAATGTAATAATTAATGTGATTAGAAATGACTTTTCATGAGTTATCTCAAAGATAAATGTTACAAGGAGCTGCAGTTTTTAGTACTTGCAAAGGTGTTAATTGCTGTTTGAGGGGCATAATGGGCAATTACAATTGCATGTCACAGCCTCATATTTGAAGTTAGAATTGGTATGACTGGCTTATTCTTCCAAGATGGCTTCATTTCCGTTATAACTAGTTAAGCTGATGACATGGCTTGAGGAGAGGGATTACGGAGCCTATTAGTTGGAGGGACATGACTTTATTGGTGGTATCCATGAGCTTCCGACCAATGAACACTGCAAGAATAGATGAAATGTAGCCCAACCTCATAAGGGCCTTCTCCCCTCCCTTCAGGATCCTGATCAATCTCATGGACTACTGGGTTCACTACAATTTACTGAAGTAGAATGTTTTACGGCATAACACAAGCAACAAGTGCTCTTGCTGAAAATCATCATGCCATTCTCCAAGGCCAAGCTAGTCACCTTCTCCATCTTGGCTTCAAAATAAGCTACTTTTGATATAAACTTGAAAATTAAGCTACAAGGGAGGAAATTATAGGTAGGAGCTGGGAGTTTATGAGAGGAATAAGTTTTGAAGCCAAGTGTCGCTTAAAATTGAGTTCATACACTATTCTATTCATAAAACTAGCTGAGTGGGATTTGGTCTTTTAAACAAAAACCTTTAAAAGTAGATTTACTTTACTATTAGATGCCAAAGACTTGTCAAGTTACTATTCAGGATGTCTAAATCTGGGTTTAACTCACTCAACAAAGTTGAGGGATAAAGGGTAAACTAAACTTCTATAGTGATAGTGAATATAAGATATATATATATATATATATATATTGAGGGTAGAAAACCTATCACTAGAAAACCGGATCCTAATGGACTCATCTTTAAATTCTTGAATATTTTTAATCGTTTTGTTTTCTAATATTAATTTAGGGGCTTGATCTTCAATTTACCAATCCAAGGGAAGGTTAACTTCACTCTACAATTTTCTTTTTTTTGTGGGACGGCAATGTTAATATTGCCATAATGAGACAGGAATGGGAGAGTCTCATTCCTTGGGATTGATTCCTTTGCAAGTGGATCAATAAGAGTTGTCATTGTCATGTAATAGACAAGATAAATGATAGCAAAGGGAATATTGATGCAAATCTCAAGAACTTGTCATGAAACTCAACAACAATACTTGAAAATCAAATTCCCGAGATTGCCAAAAAAATATATTAGAAGAAATGAATACTGACCTGTTGTCTATAAGGAGACATGAACCAATATTATAAATTGGATTTAGATTGCAAGTTGTTGCACTTGAAATCGCCGCAAGTTTGCTGAAGACAACTTGAAGAAAATCAACTCTCAAGATTCTATTTTCAAAATAATAATAATCATCTGCCCCTTTTCTTAGGAGACGACATGCATATATAGAGGAAGAGACTAGGGTTTTCCTCTAAAAAGACCTAATGGCTTGGGTTTGGCTATATAAAACCCTAAATAAAACAAGCTCAAATTAAAACTAATAAAAAGACAATTGTGTCTTTAATAATAAAGCCCAAAAATACACACTTCAACTTAAGTCTAATAAAAAAAATCACTTAAACCCAATTAATATATCTTCTTTAAATTGCACTAGGTTCTTGAGTAATTGGTCCCATGGAGCTCACTCCCTCTTCTAACTTGGACTTGCAAGATGTTGACAATCTTTACTCCTTAGTCCAGGTCTGGCTCGTTTAAAATAGCTCTTTCATTAAAAATCCACATCACCAAACCTTGCATAACTTGTTGGATCTGTTTGGCTTGTGCTCTTGTAATTGGTCCAGTTGGCACATGTAAAGTTTCATCATGCTCATCATATTCAACTCCATCATCTTGGAATCCTCCCACAAGCTAGTTCATATCAAATATTTCTTGGTTTCATATCATATCCAAAGGACTTAATATTAATGGTTAGAGATTTAAACATTCTAGTATCTCTTAGTGATACCGAAAAATTAGGAAAACTGTTAAAATAAATCGGTCCATTAAAAAGGCTAGTTTCAACTACCCTTAGAAGGGAATTTTCAAATTTATTATGCTTTCGATCTCTCAAGTAGAGAAGGATGGCGATATTTAGACCACTCCTGGTTAGGGGTTTAATTGTTACTTGAACAAGTCCAAAATGGATATATTGGTATTTTTCTTGATGTTTTCTAATTTTATTATTTTTTGTGATCTAAGAGATAATTTGTGTGATTTTCTTTTTGGAGGGGGACTAGTTGCTTGATAGTCTTAATA
Organism: Thlaspi arvense; assembly: GCA_911865555.2. Lineage (NCBI taxonomy): Eukaryota > Viridiplantae > Streptophyta > Magnoliopsida > Brassicales > Brassicaceae > Thlaspi > Thlaspi arvense. The sequence continues at coordinate 9,864 of CAJVSB020000853.1, forward strand.
GAATAGTCTAACATAAATTGAAAGGGTTTAATTTTGTAAACTTCTTTAACTGGTATTTTTGGAAGGTTCCAATTGGTTAACTCTTGATTTATATTTTCAAAATGTTTTTCCTCTTGATTTATAATATCTAAAGAGGTTGATGTCATAGCCCCAGTTCGATTGAAAGATCTAGTTCTGTATACAAAACTCCTTTTATTAAAATTTAACCTAAATACTTCTAATCACCTAATTATTCTCCATTTTTCCTTCCTAGACCTTGTCAACGATTTACACCTAAAGGGGGATTTTATGCTAATCTTGTGCACTAACTACGCTACATGATTTGGTTGGCTAAGTCAAAAGGATGAATAGTTTACAATTAAATAATTTATGGCACTTAAGACAAATTTTAATAAACTAAGATTTATAAACCTAACTAGTTCTCTCCTCTGAACTGGGCTCTGATACCCTTGTTAACCTCAAGATTTCATATTTATTTTGATAATAACAAAATAAATTAAAATTAGTGTATATATATTTATATAATGGATAATATGGACGCATTATATTGTTGAGTTTATTATTTAAAAATATATACATTACATGTGCTACAAAGTGAAATTATCAAATTAGACATATATGTAGTAAATTGATCATATCTTATTATATAAAACTTTAAAAATAGCAAGATTAATTTTATATGAAACTGTACTCAAATATATTTATTTTTATGTTTAATTTATCTCATATACTCCTTTATATTAAAGTAGTTTATTATATCAATTTCTTATATTGTCTTCTGAAAAAGTTAGTGTTGAAATCTGCATGATATTAGTTTTAATTAGTAAACTATAACTTATGATATAAATAAAATTCTAAATTGATTTTATTTGTAAAATAGACGTGTTGAACTTTAAAGGGATATATTATATGCATGTTTTACACTTATAGATTGATAGATATAATTTTTCAAAGTAGGCCCTTTTGCTGAGTCACACTGTCAGCAGACAAAATGAGTATACCACAATATTTTTATCATATCTCAAAATATAAAAGTAAAATTTGTACGAATCTAATTTTGAATGAAATTAGACATTATAAGATTTTTAAAAATATATCATTTGTTATTTTTAAATACAAATTCAAATTTCAAGACAATTTTGAACTTGGCCAACAGTTTTTGTCAAAAGCAATTTAACAGTCTGGCATGTCATTGAAGATTTGATGATTTCTCTCAAACGGTGCATGATAATTCAATGATTCTTTTTGTATTTGAAAATAGACTCATTGAGGAGTATTCAAGAATGTTTTAAGACTTTTTGAACGTTTAGAGTCATTTTATTTGAATTTTTGAAACAAGCCAATGTGTAGTTACTGTTGACAAATGATTTTGTCTTTCACAAAGACCAACGTCTCTCCAACATCTCTTTGATGTTTTTGCCTATAAAAGGAGCATAGATTGAAGGGAGAAGGACACAACAACAAGCTCTCAAAGCCTCTTCAATATCTCTTTAAAATTTTTTGTGCTATATTGTTTATTACTAGATCTAAGAGTACATAAAGTAAATTATTTTTATTCTTGAGAGTGCCTCTTTGAAGTGAAATTATTTTTGTACATGAGTGGTAGCTAATCCTACTTAAGAGGAATTGCTACATTTCTATTTCATTTTCATTACCATTTGTATTAGTGTTTAAAGCTCACCGAATCAAAGTCTTTATGATTGGGATTTCTTACCTTTGCCAAGTGCAAGAGATTTTGTTTGTACTCAGGATTTCTTACTTCCGTCAAGTGCAAGAGACTTAGTGGAATCTCGGCTAGTTGGAGCTTGAGAGAGTGGACGCAGACTTGGGTAGTAAGTCGAACCACCATAAAAGATTTTGCATATCCTATCCTTACTCTTTTTACTTTACTTAAATTTGTTTTATATTTATTTTTAGGTGAATTGTATAAGTTTATTTAATCTAATATTTTTATTATTGTTTTTTAATTTTTCACACATTTAGTTTTCGTGATAAAAACCCAATTCATCCCCCCTCTTGGGTTACCTTTTAGGACAATAACCCTCACTAAACAATAACAATAATTTAAAGAATAATAATTTAATTATAAATAAAAACTTTTAAACAATTTTTTTTAATAATACCTCTAATTACAAAGACTTGATGCAAACTTAGACACTGGATTTTAGGACTACGGCTCACGACAAGAGAGGTTGCTCTTTCAACTGATGCCTTTTATAACTTAATAGGTTGCCTTTTATAGACAAACTTGGACTTGAAACTGGATTCCATTTTGGTTAATTAGTAGGGATGACCACCTTCATGGCACTTAGTAGGGAATAACATCTTTAGCCATTATCAAAGTGATTATTGATGTAGAAGTTGATAGGAGGAATCCTTGCAAAGTGCATCTTCAAACTTTATTAGAGTGGGTTTTGATGTAGTGGATAGTAGGAGGAATCCTTGCAGGCTTTGGGACATAAAGCGGAATCCCTACATATGGACGACAAGCTTGGAGCCAGAAGGTGAATCCTTTTGATTTGTTTTTAGATGAAATTCAAGTACGTAAGTGACAACGTGCCTTATTTTTATTTTATTTTATTTTTTAAAGTCTAGTGACCAACATTGTAGAAGTTGCTTCATGCCTTTTTCTTTACTGGGGATGCCTTTGAACTTGATGGTTTCATTCTGACTTCTTGCTAAATTGGAGGCAACACGCCTAAACAGTTATTTTCATCATCTCGTGCAAGGTCTGGAGGGGAACTGATGAAGCACTTGATGAACTACTCTCTTCTATGTTGTTACTGCCAAAAAACAAATGTAAAGTCTCCAACAGTTTGAGCTTCATTTCTTTCTTTATCAGGCATGTAGTGAGGGATGCAATATATTCTTGCTTTTTTGGAAAAGAAATTGAGGATTGTCATTTGCTCTAGTAATTGTAGGGTGCATTTGGAAGAATTTAATTATACCTACTGGCAAGACTTGGTCAATTTTAAACTGGTCCACCACTTGATTCTAAAAGATCACCTAAGATATGGATCTCCATCTATGGCCAAAATTGTTTGATTGGGCTTCTAAGCTTGATTTGATATTTGGATCTGGGGCTTCTTAGGAGGCATGGCTTGCCTTAAGAAATTTGTGGGTTAAGAAGTTAGGGATTGAGTTCGACTTCCCTTTTGATATATTCAATATTAAAATAAAGAATAGATGGGATAGCTTGCCATTTTGCAAAAATTTATTTAGAAACAATATTTTGAATATCTTTTTTCAAAACTTGTTTAGTAGCATAGCAATTAACTCTTATTAAAAACTTTTGATTTAACAAATTGATATAAAATTTTGATATGCATAAGACAATTGCCAAAATTTCTTTTTTAATTGTACTATAATTAGACTGGGCTTGATTCCATCTACTGGATGTACACCTAGGTAGTTGATCTTGTATTGATCTTATGGGTTTTCCCTTGAAAATTCTGCCAAACCCTATTTCAGAGGCATCCATATCCACTATTTTAATGTATTTGGGTTTGCTAAGTGGAGATAGGAAAGGACCTTAAGGTGGGTTTTCAACTTTCTAATTATCTTAGTATGGGCAACTGTCCAAGGTTGGGCCTCACTTGATTTCTTTAACCGTGATCTAAAAGGAGTTGCTATTTGACTTAATTTTTCCAAATAATCGTTAACATAATTAAAGGATCTTAGAAAGTGTTATAGTTATTTTTTATCTAAGATTTGATCAAAGAATTTATTCGCAAATTGTAAAGCTCTTTCTACGAGTCTAATTGTTCCTTAACCCACATAATGACTGAAGAATTTAATTTTCGCTTGAAATAGACTAATCTTGGTTAGAGAAAGTGCTAGTCCATTTTCCTTAATTACCCTATAAAACACATACAAATGGTTCAAGTGTTGTTCATTGATTTTGAGAAGATCAATACTTCATCAATATAAACAATGATGAATTGAGAATATTGGTTAAAAATATCATTCACGATTTTTTGAAATTCACTCGAGGCATATTTTAATCCAAATGGTATAGCATTCCACACATACTAGCCAAATGGTACAGTAATTGCCGTTTTATACATATCAGGTTCATCAATTTGGATTTGTCAATATCCCTGATTTGAGATCGAATTTGAAAAATATTTTTGCATATTTTTATTGTTTGAGGAGATATTATTTGTTGAGAAATGGATATCAAATCCAATGGAGAACATTATTAAGTGGCTTTAAATTAATTACAAATCTAAGTGCTCCTCTTTCAATTTTAGCATTTTTGATTACATAAAAGGTTGCACATGTAATAACCCAAATTAATTTTAATAGAAAAAGTTAATAAATTAATTTAATTTGGGGCTCAGTTGTGAAGATTTAATCTTTTTTGGGGGTCAAATGGTAATTTTAGAGGGCTTAATTGCTAAAATTAAAAAGTCTAGGGGCTAAATTTGGAAATCTAAAAAGTTTAGGACTCAATTAAAACTGTTGAGGACCAAATTGAAGAAATTGAAAGATGCAGAGACTGAATTGAAAAATTGAGGGGTGAATTGAAAGAAATTAGAGTTAATGGATTGGATCTAGTGGGAACAGAAAGTTTCAACCCGACAGAAGGGCTGAAACTTTTCACGCTAAATTGGCAATATTTAAGCTGCTTTCAAGCTATTGACGGCTTATTTGAGTGTGTTACGTGCCAACAAGTATTTCCCTTCAATCAATTTGAGGTTTGAGAGAGAGTTTTGAGAGAAAATTGAAGTGAGTGGTCGACGGGTCTATCCATGACACCATCTGATTTCTTTGTGATCTTGGAACTTTGAGTGGATTTTAGACCAATTAAACTGCTTAGGGAGGATCGTTGGCTCAAGTTAAGATTATTGGTTAAGGTAAGTGAGATTTTTGTGTATTTTTTAAGTTGATTCCTTCTGCGTCGTTACAGACTCAGAAGTTGCAGAACCGGCTATGGTTTAGTCCGTCCGAGTGAAGAAGAAGGGACCCGAATGGATCTGGGTCCCCACATCAAGCAGTTCGGGCCATTGGGCCCGGACTCGGCCAGTCGGGCTCAGGGCCTATGGGCTGGGGCCACGGGCCAGCCCAAGAAATATATATATATATATATATATATAAAAGAGGGAAGCAGGAGTTGGGCGGGGCTGGGCCCAAGCCAATGGGCCGGGTGTGGCTAATGGCCAAGTCAATGGGCTAGCTGCCAAAACCGATGGCCGAGTTGGTGGGCTAGCAACCCGAGCTGGCAAGTCGAACCGTTGAACCGTGAGTCAAGCCAGAAAGCCAAGCCAAGCTATCGAGCGAGCCGAGTCAAGCCAGCTAAAAAAAAAGAAAGATTGACTGAACCAGCCAACTAGTTTGACTGGTCGGTTTAGTGGTCAAATTAGCTCAGAATTGAGAAGTTGAACCGTTTCTAGAATCAGGAAGAAAAGACCTATTAGACTGAGTTGGTTTAAGGGTTTGGGGAGGTCTGGTTCAACCAAAAATTTAGTGTTTTTGATTGAACCAGCCAAGTTCAAGGTGATTTAGGAGTTAATTGGCCGGTTCAGCCTTTTATTAGCCCATTTTTGACCGGTTCATAGCAGTTCCGAGAGTTTTTGGGCTTTCTGAATCTGATTTTGACGTGACCAAACCAATTCGTGTTGAGGTAGTTTTAGGCTAGTTTAGGCCGGTTCGAGGTTTGGAAGTTAGTTTATTATGGTTCAGGTTTTTGAAGGTTGGTTCACCATTTTTTATGGTTGTTGAGTGAAAATTTATGGTATTAGTGAGACGTGTGATCCTGTGATGGGTTTTGGTACCTTGGGATGCGTGCCAAGGGTACCAGGATGGGATTTGAACTGGTTTGGGCTACTGAGCTTGTTTCTCGTGCTGATTTTGGTGTTTGTGATGATTTTGTGTGGTTTTATCTACAGATATGGCTGAGAAGGCACACTTAGATCAGTGAGTTGGGTAAGGGTGATCGGACTGCTTTCTTGGGTTGGCTACTGTATTGTGAGTGATGATACCCTTTCTATGCATGCATTTTTCTACTGTGATTTGGCATGACTGATTTATGTTTTATAAAATGTATTTTGGTGTATATACATACGGGATATGTGTTATGTGATTTGGTATACGATCAGTGAGTTATGTTGGTATGCGATATTGGTTTTGAGATTGTGCACTATATATGTATGTATTTATTTGGATTATATGTGGGGAGTTGTGTTATGTATTGAGATTTGGTATCCTGATGGGCAGCCCTGGTGGGGGGCGACGTGGACCCGATTGGGTGATGGCCATCTGATATGTTATTGATTATGGTTATGATTATGATGTCTATGATTGAGACTGAAAATCTTGTGATGTGATAATTGCACTCCCATATATGTATGTTTTAATATTGGAACTACTCACTGTATTTATATGTATGTGTTATGAACTGTTTTTAAATAAATGGTTTTGGAACTTGTTGTATGATATATATCCCAACATGCATAGGTTAGGTATCATTGTACTCACGGAGTTTTGTGACTCACTATTTTATTATCATTCCAGATCGGGTTGACTGTTCGTATTCAGTTAGTGAAGATTTGATTTGAGCTCCGAGATTCGATTGATGTATGGACACATTTCATTATGTTATCGCTTTGTACTCTAGATTGCTCATTTGTTTTTCTGAGACAGGATTTTGGTTTGTATTTGAGGATTGAGTTTGTATGGTGTACTTAATATTACTCATGTGATATGCTGGCTTAAATCATGTGAGATGGTTTTGAGGCTGACTAGGATTGGTGGGCCCTAGTGCCGGTCATGGGCTCGGGTTTGGGTCGTGACAGAGTTGGTATTAGAGCATGGGTTTTTCTGAGAGTAAAAAGGAGTAAGGTTCTTTAGTAGTGCTTTTATTATGAGGGTGAGGGCCCTACTTTAATAATGGAAGGACTGCCGAAGACCTTTTATGGTATGTTTGTTGTCAGTATTTCAAATTCCTTGTGCCTGATTTCCTTAACATCTTTCTAATCCTCGTATTTTATGTATAGATGAACTCACCAATTGATGTGCCTATAACTTTGGGTGACATACCCACTGTTCTTAAAGAGGCTGTAGATGCTAGAATGTCGAGAGATACTGCAAGTGAATTAGCCCCTTCTTTGTCTCGATGAAGGAGATGAGGGAGAGGTCGTAGGAGAACAGCGAGACAAGCTCTAGAGCTGACTACAGGCCAAAGTGTGACTGTGCCTGCTAACGTGTTGGTAGGACTAATAGTAGATGTACGGGTGTTATAATGGATAATGATAGACCTCAATAGGAGTAGTGCTGGTGGGGGTAGACAGCTAATGAAAATCAGTGGACAGCCAAGGACTACATTGCTTTAGAGTGGGTAGTACCAAGACCACCAACTCCAGCTAGTATACAAGAAGGCACCACTACTGTTCCAGTGGGGCGGCACCAGTATAGCAGCAGATGAGGAAGAAGGTTAGGACAGAGGGAACATTCGATAGTAGATTCAGCTCGAGGTAGGGATCATCATCTTGTAGTGTTTGACATTCTAGACATGGAGGTTCTTCTATCAAACAATTGTTGACCAGTGTCACCGCATTTGGCAATCATGGTTCATCGAGCAGATAGTCAGTGAGTTGTTATAGATGCAGCTGGCAGGGCCATGTGATCAAGGATTGCCCGCTTTCTCGGGAAGCTGGCTGAGCTATAGGAGCATGTTTCAGGTGTGGCCAACAGGGCCATATAGCCAAAGATTGTTTGTCTTCCCAAGAAGATTTTCAGACAACAAAGGTTTGCTATCGATGTAGGCAGCAAGGACATATAGCCCTAGACTAACCCATTTCACCGGAGGTTATTTTAGCCGCTGGTATTATATCACAGACTCAGGGATAGATTGGTGTAGAGTTGTCAGGCACTCCAAACCAAAGGGTTGGAAATGGAGGCTGAGGTAATGGCCAGACATGGGCGTATGCACCAAAACTACTAGGACGCTCAGGCTTCAAATGCTATGATCACAGGTATGATTACATTATGTTTTTGGAGCTTATGCATTGTTTGAATTCCAGTTTTACCTACTCTTATGTGTCTATGAGCTTCTCGACTCAGCTTGGTAGACAGTCTGATTTGTTTAGAGCGTATGTTTTCTGTAGCAACATTGGTTGGGGAGTCTGTTTGGGTGACCTAGGGCGTGTAAGTCTTGGCCGATTAGTATTACTGGTCAGGACTCCACGGTGAACTTGATTTTTCTTGGCTATGCTAGAGTTTAATGTGATTTTGGGTATGGATTGGTTGGCTTCATGTTATGCCACCCTGAACTGTCATTTTAATACAGTGAGTTTTTGAGACACTGAGTAAGATGTACGTTTTCAGGATGACTATGCCTTGACTTAGGCTCTTATTATTTCTTTCATGAGGACTTAGAGGTTGCTTAGCTAGGGATATTAGAGAATATTCCTAAGACAGCATTTAGGACTAATATGAACATTATGGGATCTTGGTGGGATTTTTTGAATTGATGGGTGCCCTAGCTACTTTTAAAAGACTTGATGAATTGTGTGTTTCGAGTTTTCTTGGAGTAATTTGTGATCATGTTTATGGACGATATTCTAGTGTATTCAAGGTGTGAGGAGGAGTGCAAGGTGCACTTACGAGAGGCTTTGTAGAATTTGAAAGGCCATCAGTTGTATGCTAACTTCTTGAAGTGCAAGTTTTGGAGTAATAGCGTAGCTTTTCTAGAGCACACAATATTGAGAGATGAGATCACAGTTGACTCCCATATGATCGAGGTCGTACAATAGGAGTTGAAACCTATGACTATCACTGAGATTCGTAACTTTTGGATTTGGTTGGATATTATTGTTTCTTTGTACATGATTTTTCCAAAATAGTCGCACCTTTGACTAGATTGACCTAGAAAGGGGGTCAAGGAATGTTTGACTACTATACCTGCATTGGCGTTACCCTTGAGAATAGGTGGATTCTCGGTGAATTGTGATACCTCTCGGGTAGGATTAGGCTGCATGTTGATGCAGCATGGACAGGTAATGGCTTATGCCACTAGACAGCTTAAGACACATGAGCAGAATTATTCCACCCATGATTTGGAGCGGGCAGCTGTGGTCTTCACACTAAAAATCTTGAGGCATTACCTATATGGGGGGGGGGCATGTGATATTTACACAAATCATAAAATTTTTAAGTACATTTTTTGGCAGAAGTACCTGAACCTCCAACAGTGGAGATAGCTAGAATTCTTGAAGAACTATGATTGTACTATACAGTATCACCCCGAAAAGGTGAATGTGCTTGCCGATGCTTTGAGTTGGAAGTATGTGGAAGCTTAGCCCGTTTAGATCAAAAAAGGTGATCTTTGATCACAACCTTGTATAGTTTGGAGGATGATAGGATACAGTTATAGGTGGAGAACATCAGTCGATTGCGAACTTAATTGCAGATAAAGACATCCTTGATCAACAAGATCAAAGAGGGATAGGAGAAGGATGACAAGCTGTGTAGACTGAGGAATGATGTACGAGCTGGTAGGAGCATTACGTTCAACGCCGTTTCAGATGGGGTACTACGATGCAGAGGTCGACTGTGCGTGCCTGACATAAATGATTTGAAGAGTACGATATTGATTGAGGTGCATAGTTCTCGATATTCTATCCACCCTGGTGCCACTAAGGTATATCAGGATTTTAGACAATTTTTACTAGTGGAAAAGGGAAGAAAGAGGATGTGGCAAACTTTATTTCAAGATACTTGACCTGTTTACAAGCTAACGCTGAGTATCATAGGCTTGTAGGGCTGTATCAGCAAATAGAGATATCAGAGTGGAAATGGGGAGCATCGTTATAGATTTCGTGACAAGACTACCTCGTGCCACTAGAGAGTATGACTCTGTATAGTTTACAGTGGATCGACTGACTAAGACCACGCATTTATTTCTAGTTAAGACTAATTACAGTGTATCATAGTATGCTCAGCTATACTTGGATGAGATTGTGAGATTACACGGGGTGCCTCTGTCTATCATCTTTGATAGTGGATCCCAGTTTACATCCCAATTTTGGAGGGCATTTCAGGAGACTCTTGGGACTCAGGTGGATTTGAGTACAGCGTTCCATCCTTAGACTGATGGCTAGTCAGAGAGGACTACATAGATATTGGAGGATATGCTATGGGTTTGTGTCTTGGACTTTGGAGGCAGTTGGAGTCAGTATTACCATTAATAGAGTTCACGTATAATAACAGTTATTAATTTAGTATGTAGATAGCCGTTTGAGGTATTGTATGGCCGACGGTGTCGGTCATCAATCGGTTGGTTTGGAGCTGGGGAGTTGAATTTGTTGGGACCCAGATTTGGTTCGGGATGTGATAGACAAAGTTCAGTTGATTAGAGAGAGATTGTCTATGGCACAGAGTAGACAAAATGCTTATGTAGATCATTGACATTGTCCCTTGGAATTTGCTGTTGGAGATCATGTCTTTTTGAGGGTTTCTTCGTGAAGGGCATGGCCAGATTTGATAGGAAGGGAAAACTTAGTTCTCGTTATATTGGTCTATATGAGATATTGGATTGAGTTGGAGCTGTAGCGTATCGTTTGGCTCTTCCTCTGAATTTGTCAATGGTACATCTTGTATTTCATATTTCTGTATTGAGGAAATACGTGCTAGACTCATTGCATGTGATTTCATCACAGGATGTCTAGTTGGGTCAAGATTTGTCATATGAGGAGGAGCCAATGGCTGTATTGGACCGACAGGTGAAGTGATTTTGCTCGAAGAAAATACTCTCAATAAAACTATTTTGGAAGGGTCAGACCTCAGAAGAGGTTACACGAGAGTCTGAAGTAATCATGCGTAGAAAATAATCGTACTTGTTTGTATGTGATCTATTCCTCAGTTTTAAGATTCGGGACGAATTTTTATAAGGAGGGAATGTAATAACCTTGATTAATTTTAATAGAAAAATTTAATAAATTAATTTATTAGGGGCCCAATTGTGAAGGTTTAATCTTTTGTGGGTCAAATGGTAATTTTAAAAAGTCTGGGGGCTGAATTTGGAAATCTGAAAAGTTTAGGGCTCAATTAAAACTGTTGAGGACCAAATTGAAGAAATTAAAAGATGCAGAGATTGAATCGAAAAATTGAGGGGTGAAATTGAAAGAAATCAGAGTTAATGGACTGGATCTAGTGGGACAGAAAGTTTTAGCCCGACAGAAGGGCTGAAACTTTTGACTCTAAATTGGCATTATTTAAGCTTCTTTCAAGCTGTTGATCGCTTATTTGAGTGTGTTAGGTGCCGACGAGTATTTCCCCTCAATCAATTTGAGGTTTGAGAGAGAGTTTTGAGAAAATATTGAACGTGAGTGGTCTAACAAGTCTGTCCGTGACACCATCCAATTTCTTGGTGATTTTGGAACTTTGAGTGGATTTTAGACTGATTAAACTGCTTAGGGAGGATCGTTGGCTCAAGTTCTTCAGTTTGGAAGATTATTTGGTTAAAGTAAGTGAGAGTTTTGTGTTTTTGTTTTTAAGTTGATTCCCTCTGGGTCGTTACAGACTCGGAAGTTATAGAACCGGCTATGGGTTAGTCCGTCCGAGTGAAAAAGAAGGGACCCGAATGGATTCGAGTCCCTATGTCAAGCAGTTCGGGCCATTTGGGCCCGGACTCGGCCAGTCAGGCCAGAGGGCCTATGGTTGGCCCAGGAAATATATATATATATATATATATAAAGAGGGAAGAAGGAGTTGGGCTTGGGTCGAGTGTGGTTAGTGGGTTGAGTGTGGTTAGTGGGCCGAGTTAATAGGCGACAGCCAAAGCCAATGGGCCGAGCTGGTGGGCAGTGGTCAAATTAGCTCAGAATTGGGAAGTTGAACCGGTTTTGGAATTAGGAAAGAAAAGACCTAGTGGATTGAGTTGGTTTGAGGGTTCAGGGAGGTCCGGTTTGACCAAAAATTTAGTATTTTTGATTGAACCAGTCAAGTTCAAGGTGATTTAGGAGTTAATTGGCTAGTTCAACCTTATATTGGCCCATTTTTTACCGGTTCATAGAAGTTCATAGGGTTTTTGGGCTTTTTGAATCTAATTTTGAGAATTTCGTGACCAAACCAGTTTGTGTTGAGATAGTTTTAGGTCAGTTTAGGCCGGTTCGAGGGTTTGGGAGGTTAGTTCATTATGGTTCGAGGTTTTTAAAGGCAGGTTCACCATTTTTTATGGTTGTTGAGTGAAAATTTATTGTATTAGTGAGATGTGTGGTCCTGTGATGGGTTTGGTGCCTTGGATGCGTGCCAAGGGTACCAGGATGGGATTTGAGCTGGTTTGGGCTATTGAGCCTGTTTCTCAGGCTGATTTTGGTGTTTGTGATGATTTTCTGTGGTTTGTCTATAGATACGGCTGAGAAGGCACACTTAAACCAGTGAGTTGGGTGAGGGTGATCGGGACTACTTTTTTGGGTTGGCTACTGTATTGTGAGTGATGATACCCTTTCTATGCATGCATTTTTCTACTATGATTTTGGCATGACTAATTTATGTTTTATAAAATGTATTTTGGTATATATACATACGAGATATGTGTTGTGTGATTTGGTATACGGTCAATGAGCTATGTTGGTATGCGATATTAGTTTTGGGATTGTGCACTATATATGTATGTATTTGTTTGGATTATATGTGGGGAGTTGTGTTATATATTGAGATTTGCCCCCTGATGGGCGGCCTAGTGGGGGGCGACGTGGACCTGATCGGGTGATGACCATCTGATATATTATTGAATATGGTTATGGTTGTGATGCCTATGATTGAGATTGAAAATCTTGTGATGTGATAATTACACTCCCACATATGTATGTTTTGACATTGGAACTGCTCACTGTATTTATACGTATATGTTATAAATGGTTTTTAATAAATGGTTTTGAAACTTGTGGTATGATACATATCCCAACATGCATAGGTTAGGTATCATCTGTACTTACTGAGTTTTTGCGACTCACCCTTTTATTATCATTCCAGATCAAATTGTTTGTTCGTATTCCTATTAGTGGAGATTTGATTTGAGCTCCGAGATTCGATTGATGTACAGGCACATTTCATTATGTTATCGCTTTGTACTCTAGATTGCTCATTTGTTTTTCTCAGACAGGATTCTGGTTTGTATTTCAAGATTGAGTTTGTATGGTGTACTTAATATTATTCTTATGATATGTTGGCTTAAATCATGTGAGATGGTTTTGAGACTGACTAGGGTCGATGGGCCCTAGTGCCGGTCACGGGCCGAGTTTGGGTCGTGACAGTGCATGACCATGGAGATTTGCTCTTGCAAATTAGCTTCTTTTTTTTTTAATAAATTTTGGATTTCCTTTTGATAATATTGCAGCATTTCTTGATTCATTTGAATTGATCTAGCTTTGGTCTTAATTTGATATTCATTAATATCTTTTGTATAAGGTAGGGTTACTATATGTTGTTTCCTATGCCAAAAGGCATTGGAGATATCATTGGTAACTTCCTTAGTTAGTGTTTGTTAAAACTTTCTATTCTTGATTGGATTTGTTCACTTGATAAATTGTGCTGAAGTTTTGATTAGCCTTTTCGTCTTTTAAGAGATTTAATTGTTTTTCTTTAGCAATTTTATGGTTTATTGAATTAATTTGGTTTTTATAGTTTGTCAGATTTTTATATTAACTTTAGATACCTAATATTTGGAGGAATTCGAAATTCAAAAATTATTTCTTGATTGTGGATATTTGTAGTAATTCTTGAGTAGTTACTATTATAGGTTTATAAAAAATTCAGAAAAGGAGTTCTTTATTCAAATCCTTTATTAGAATAAAAGTAGTGTTGATATAAATTCCTTGGTTGCAAACATGTGCATTGGTTAATTTATATTTAATTTTTATAAGCATTCCATTAGCTCCAGAAAGCCTTTCATTGGTGTGCTGAAAATATTTTACAGGGATCAATCTTCTTGTATATAATTAAGATTAGCTCCTGAGTCGAGGAATGCAATTGTTTCAAGATTAAATTCCTTGTTGATTACTATTTAAACCATTACATGCTATTTTTGATATGTTAGTCTTTGAAGATGATAGAGGTCCATTATTGACACAAAGTTATCTTCTACCACATCATCTACTTTCTGTTTTAATTTAAAGTTTGATAGGTGATGTTTTAATTTATTGATTTCTATTCCAGATTTTTCTCGAAATAGTTGGAAATCTCTCTTAGAGATTCCTAATTCACTTTTTAATGTTTTAATTTCTTGTTTTAATTGCTTTATATCAGTTTCAATATCTATGGTGGTTATTGACCTTGATTGTATTTTATGGGTTATTTCTTGGAGTTTATTGAGTCTTTGATACTCTGTTAGTTCATTGAAATTCCATTTGTAAGGCCCACTTGCTTTATAATGAATTGCTAGTTGAGGTTCTTCTTCAATTTACTAGTCTGGGAATAAGGGACAAGGGTAATAGTTTCTAGTATCCCTAGCATAGATTGCTTTATTATTCCACTTAGTGGAATTGATTTGAGGTTCTTGAAAGGTTTCCATTTTCTCATCAACTTCTGTATCACAAAGTTGGGAGAGCGTGTAGGCATGTTTTGTTAGTGTGGCATGAGCGGTGTCAAATGCCATGACTATTTTGATTATATGATCCACTTGCTTTAGTTTTACACCTAAGTCTAGTTCCTTTAATTGTTTTCATATTTTTAGGAAATTTCACGAGGGGTAAAAATTGGTTTGACTATTTGAGGTTTACTAGGAAAAACCTTGTGTATAGAATCTTCAATCCTGCGTAGTTGTTCCTCTATAGTTTGTAAATTTTTATTAATAAAACTATTCTATTCAATAATTCTCTAGTTATCTCTCACCAAAAGCTTATCCTTAGGATCTGGTTTAAACTTAAAAGGAGATACTACTATAGTAGTAGATCTTGTTTGAATTTAGAATTCTTCTAGAGGAGGATGGATGAATTTTTTAATTCCTCCAAATGTCATCCATTGCCTTAATTGGCATTTAATTTAGTCCTCTAGTTTTAGTTGCAGTAACACATTTGGTCCCACTCATTTAAAATATAACAACTTGTTCCCCATGGAGCTTTCAGTTGTTAGAAAAACTCAATTTTTTAATAACCTCGATTTTCTCCAAGATCACGGCCTTGTTATAGACAAGATATGGTGTATGTCACAATCCAAATTTAGGCCCATGACCGCATTAGGGTCCACCAACCCTAGTAAGCCACATAATCAAACATACCAAAACTATATCAATCTCAATCAAAATATAAAATACATAATCATCCACTCATACAAGTCAGAACACTGTCTGGGGAAAATAAAAGAGTAGTCTAGAGTACAAAAATGGATACAATAATAAACAAGCTTGTGCGTCTATCAAGTCAGCAAGAATCGACTTTGACACCAAACTCTATTTGGAGAATGGAAAGTCAATCCAATCTAAAAAGATAATAAAGAGTGAGTCGCTAAACTCGGTAAATAACAGATAATATCTAGTCTAACCATGCTAAGATATGCATCACAATATATACCAAAACATACACATATATACAGTAAGCATAACAAGTACATAAAATCATATATGTGGGAGTATCATCATATACAATCACCATATCTTACGGAAGAGCATATCATGCCCAAGGCACCACAGCCTCACACTAGACGCAGGGCACTTGCCGTTGGACACTACGGGTCACAATCCTCCAATGTAAGCCCTTATGTCCCAATCTCATCATGACAATGCGCAGCATGTCTGAGGCACCACAGCCTCATACTAGACTTAAGGCACTCACCACTAGACGCTATGAGTCATCGCCCTCCCATGCAAGCCCTGGACGTCCTAATCTTATCACATGATATAACTGCCCATATATTTATAGAAACATTTCACATATACACATGTATAGTTCATATATCAACATACGGATGTCAAAACACGTGATATCAAGGCTCTCTTTCATTTCAAAAACATTTCAATACATATCCTAGAGATTTTGCATATATCAACATACAGTATACATCAAAATCAGCATCCATGCTATAAATCACAGTTAGAAAACACATATATAAAAAAGGTATCATCACTTACCGTACGAAGCTGAGTCAAAACTTGAGTTGCCCACTATGACTCAATGATCACCTTACGTTTCTGCTAGCATATCTACAATCACAATATCATATAATCAAAACCACACTCGAACCAATACAAGAAAGGACTCGATAACCCAAACTGAGCTCAAACCCACTCTAGAACCCTTGCACACATCCCAAGCTCATTTCCCATCACCTAGGACCTACATGACTCAAGACCGTACATCCATTTTTCTTAAAAATCCTTAAATCATGATAAACTGATCTCCAAGACCATTGAACCGGCTTAAACGCCTTAAACTCCTCAAACTGGCTTGAACTGGTTATGAACACCTTGAATCGAACTGAATCGGCCTCAAATGCCCCTGAACCGACCTCAAATACCCAAAATCAGACTAAACCAATCTCAAAACCTTTACACCAAACCAAACCAAGCAATTTGCACACAAAACTAGCTTAAACAATACTGAATCGACTGGTTTTCCAATGAACCAAACTCTCTAAGGGTGTGAACCAGTTTGACCTTCTCAGAACTGGTCAAAGTTCCCACTAAACAAGCAAATTTCCCACTGAACCAACCCTTGAATCGTTATTGCCCTTAATCAAGAACCCTGGATACCTTATCCCAGCCTTGTTATTCTATTCCAATTTCATTCTATTTTGCTCCTGGGATAGCATACCTCAAAATCAATCTACGAGTTGACTCATTCAGTCAACTCACTAATTCTGTCCACTGGTCAGAGTCAACACATCAAGTTGACTTGCCTAAAACTTAGCCCATCTGATACATCTTGGGCTAGCCTAACTACCACAGCCCAAGCCTAAGCCCAACAGGCTAGCCCAGCCCAACTAGACTGGCTAAACCTAAGCCTAACCATCTGGCCCTGCCCAATTGGACCGGCCCAACTCAAGCCCAGCCTAACTGAGTTGGCTCGGCTCAACGAGTCAACTCGGCTAAGCCAACCCAGTATGGATCTGGATACCATCTGGGTCCCTCTTCCTGACTCGACGACTTGGTTCCCAACCCGATTGTAGATTCACAATATTGAACTAGAAAAAACCAAAAATTACAAGATTTAGGGACATACCTTGATTAATTGAAGGCCAAAGATTGCACAACTACCCAGACAACTCGATCACAAGCCTTTAATCGAACAATAATTGACTAAAACAACTTCAAATCCCAGAAAATCTTTTTCGATCGTCCGTAAACCAATCGACTAAACCAAAGACAATTTATCCCAAAATTTCTCTCCAAACTTGGAATTTGTTTAGGGAAAACTTTCCTCAGCTTGCGCTGCACACCAATACTAAATTTTAAGCCAAAATTGGCCACCATGATTACAGTATGGCCTCTACAATGTTCGGTCCACTGTTTGACCAAACCTACAGGTTATATTCTTGATCTAGTCCTTCTTACTTAAATTTCTTTCAATTTTGCCCTCATACGGCTTAGATTCAGTCCTTGCCTCTTTTTTTTCCTTCAATATGACCCTTGGCAGTTTCAATTTAAACCCAAACTTCCTAATTTCTCAAATTAGCCCTCCAATCTTATAATTTCTTTAATTTCACCCTTCCAGAATTACAATTTGACCTCAACTTCTTTTAATTTGAGCAATTAAGCCCCTAAACTTAATTATTAACCAAAAATTTAAAAATTTGAATAAATTGGTCATTACAATGTAGCAATATCTTTACTAACTTAAGAAGTGTGTCGATTAGGAATTGTACACGTAGAAATTGGAGTCTTCATTTAAAAAATGGGAATTCGTTCTAAGCCATTACTCCCATACTATCTGTAATCATTAAAAAAAGTAATTTGTTGAGCTTATAAAACTAGTTTTAAATTTTTGAACTCAAATAATTTGACCGTGGCAAATTGTTTAGCCGTGCCACTCTCTTAATAGTCTTATATATATATATATATATATATGATTAACATCTTTCTCCCACATCCATTCAAATGAGAGATCCACAATTAAATATGATTGAGTCAACATCTTTTATAATAGACAAACTAGGTCTTAAAAGAGATTTAATTTGAAGAAAATTCAGAAAAAGAAAATGGTATTTTGAAAATTTGAATCAACAAAACATCATAATTCTTAAAGAATATTATCAATACATCCAGAAGCAAGAATTTAACATTAAATCTTTGATTGGTTTGAAATGTATTGTTTCAATAATGAAATTAAATAAAAATGTATTGTTTCAATAAAAATGATAGCAGAATGAAACTTGTAACTTGACGGGTTCCAATCAGTAAAAAAGCAGATGGTGGCTTGTAAATATACAGGTTGGAACCTGTAAAATAACAGAAGGGAGCTAGTAACTTCACAGGTTCCAATACATAAGATAACGGATGGAAGCTTGTAACTAGACAGGTTCCAATCAACAAACAAACATATGATGGTTTGTAACGTAATAGGTTCAGCATATAAGATAACAGATGGAAGCTTGTAAATTGACGGGTTCCAATCAGTAATAAAACACAGATGCTAGCTTGCAACTATACAGGTTCCAACCTGTAAAATAACTGATGGGAGCTTGTAAATTCACAGGTTCCCATACATAAGGTAACTGATGAGAACTAGTAACATGACAGATTCCAATCTATAAATAAATCGAAACGGATTTGTAACTTAACAGATTCAAATAAAAATGATAGCAGAATGAAACTTGTAACTTGACGGGTTCCAATCAGTAATAAAGCAGATGGTGGCTTGTAACTATAAAGGTTGGAACCTGTAAAATAACATAAGGGAGCTAGTAACTTCACAGGTTCCAATACATAAGATAACGGATGGAAGCTTGTAACTAGACAGGTTCTAATCAGCAAAACAACAGATGGTGGTTTGTAACGTAATAGGTTCAGCATGTAAGATAACAGATGGAAGCTTGTAAATTGATGGGTCGAATCAGTAATAAAACAAATGCTTGCTCGTAACTATATAGGTTCCAACCTGTAAAATAACTGATGGGAGCTTATAAATTCACAGGTTCAGATACATAAGGTAGCCGATGAGAACTTGTAACATGATATATTCTAATCTGTAAATAAACAAATATGGATTTGTAACTTAACAGATCAAATATATAAGATAGCAGAGCGAAGCTTGTAACTTGACGGTTTCAAATCAGTAATAAAACAAATGGTGGCTTGTAACTATACAGGGTGCAACCTGTAAAATAACAGAAGGGAGATAGAAACTTCACAGGTTCCAATACATAAGATAACAGATGGAAGCGTGTAATTAGACAGGTTCCAATAAGCAAAACAACATAAGGTGGTTTGTAACTTCACAGGTTCAGCATATAAGATAATAGATGGAAGCTTGTAAATTGACGGGTTCCAATCAGTAATAAAACAGATGCTAGCTTGCAACTATACAGGTTCCAACCTGTAAAATAACTGATGGGAGCTTGTAAATTCACAAGTTCCCACACATAAGGTAATTGATGAGAACTTGTAACATGACAGATTCCAATCTGTAAATAAATCGAAACGGATTTGTAACTTAACAGATTCAAATAAAAATGATAGCAGAATGAAGCTTGCAACTTGACGGGTTCCAATCAATAATAAAACAGATGGTGGCTTGTAACTATACAGGTTGGAACCTGTAAAATAATAGAAGGGAGCTAGTAACATCACAGGTTCCAATACATAAGATAACAGATGGAAGCTTGTAACTAGACAGGTTTCCGATCAGCAAAACAACAGATGGTGGTTTGTAAGGTAATAGGTTTCAACATATAAGATAACAGATGGAAACTTGTAAATTGACGGGTTCGAATCAGTAATAAAACAGATGCTTGCTCGTAGCTATACAGGTTTCAACTTATAAAATAACTAATAGGAGCTTGTAAATTCACAGGCTCAGATACATAAGGTAACGATGAGAACTTCTAACATGATATATTCTAATCTGTAAATAAACAATATGGATTTGTAACTTAACAGATCAAATATATAAGATAGCATAGCGAAGCATGTAACTTGACGGGTTCCAATCAGTAAGAAAACACATGATGGCTTGTAACTATACAGGGTGCAACCTGTAAAATAACATAAGGGAGATAGTAACTTCACAGGTTCCAATACATAAGATAACAGATGGAAGCTTGTAATTAGACCGGTTCCAATAAGCAAAACAACAGAAGGTGGTTTGTAACTTCATAGGTTCAGCAAATAAGATAACAGATGGAAGCTTGTAAATTGACGGTTCCAATCAGTAATAAAACAGATGCTAGCTTGCAACTATACAGGTTCCAACCTGTAAAATAACTGATGGGAGCTTGTAAATTCACAGGTTCCCATACATAAGGTAACTGATGATAACTAGTAACATGACAGATTCCAATCTGTAAATAAATCGAAACGGATTTGTAACTTAACAGATTCAAATAAAAATGATACCAGAATGAAGCTTGTAACTTGACGGGTTCCAATCAGTAATAAAACAGATGGTGGCTTGTAACTATACAGGTTGGAACCTGTAAAATAACAGAAGGGAGCTAGTAACTTCAAAAGTTCAATACATAAGATAACGGATGGAGGCTTATAACTTGACAGGTTCCAATCATCACAACAACAGATGGTGGTTTGTAACGTAACAGGTTCAGCATATAAGATAACAGATGGAAGATTATAAACTGATAGGTTCAATTAGTAATAAAACTGATGCTTGCTTGTAACTATACAAGTTCCAACCTGTAAAATAACTAATAGGAGCTTGTAAATTCATTGGTTCAGATACATAAGGTAATGGATGAGAACTTGTAACACGACAGATTCCAATCTGTAAATAAACAGATATGGATTTGTAACTTAACAGATCAAATATATAAGATAGCAGAGTGAAGCCTGTAAATTGACGGGTTCCAATCAGTAATAAAACAGATGGTGGCTTGTAACTATACAGGGTGCAACCTGTAAAATAACAGAAGGGAGATAGTAACTTCACAGGTTCCAATACATAAGATAACAGATAGAAGCTTGTAATTAGACAGGTTCCAATTAGCAAAACAACAGATGGTGGTTTGTAACTTCATAGGTTCAGCATATAAGATAACAGATGGAAGCTTGTAAATTGACGGGTTCCAATCAGTAATAAAACAGATGCTAGCTTGCAACTATACAGGTTCCAACCTGTAAAATAACTGATGGGAGCTTGTAAATTCACAAGTTCCCACACATAAGGTAACTGATGAGAACTTGTAACATGACAGATTCCAATCTGTAAATAAATCGAAACGGATTTGTAACTTAACAGATTCAAATAAAAATGATACCAGAATGAAGCTTGTAACTTGACGGGTTCCAATCAGTAATAAAACAGATGGTGGCTTGTAACTATACAGGTTGGAACCTGTAAAATAACAGAAGGGAGCTAGTAACTTCACAAGTTCCAATACATAAGATAACGGATGGAGGCTTATAACTTGACAGGTTCCAATCATCACAACAACAGATGGTGGTTTGTAACGTAACAGGTTCAGCATATAAGATAACAGATGGAAGATTATAAACTGATAGTTCAATTAGTAATAAAACTGATGCTTGCTTGTAACTATACAAGTTCCAACCTGTAAAATAACTAATAGGAGCTTGTAAATTCATTGGTTCAGATACATAAGGTAACGGATGAGAACTTGTAACACGATAGATTCCAATCTGTAAATAAACAGATATGGATTTGTAACTTAACAGATCAAATATATAAGATAGCAGAGTGAAGCCTGTAAATTGACGGGTTCCAATCAGTAATAAAACAGATGGTGGCTTGTAACTATACAGGGTGCAACCTGTAAAATAACAGAAGGGAGATAGTAACTTCACAGGTTCCAATACATAAGATAACAGATAGAAGCTTGTAATTAGACAGGTTCCAATTAGCAAAACAACAGATGGTGGTTTGTAACTTCATAGGTTCAGCATATAAGATAACAGATGGAAGCTTGTAAATTGACGGGTTCCAATCAGTAATAAAACAGATGCTAGCTTGCAACTATATAGGTTCTAACCTGTAAAATAATTGATGGGAGCTTGTAAATTCACAGGTTCCAAACATAATGTAACCGATGAGAACTTGTAACATGACAGATTCCAATCTATAAATAAACAAATATGGATTTGTAACTTAACAAATGAAATATATAAGATGGCGGAGTGAAGCCTATAAATTGATGGGTTCCAATCAGTAATAAAACAGATGATGGCCCATAACTATACAGGTTGCAACCTGTAAAATAACAGAAGGGAGCTGTTAACTTCGTAGGTTCTAATACATAAAATAACAGATGAAAGCTCGTAACTAGGCAGGTTCGAATTAGGAAAAGAACAGATGGGGGTTTATAACGTAACAGGTTTAGCATATAAGATAACAGATGAAGCCTGCAAATTGACGGGTTCCAATCAGTAATAAAACAGATGCTTGCTTGTAACTATACAGGTTCCAACCTATAAAATAACTATTAGGAGCTTGTAAATTCACAGGTTCCCATAGATAAGCTAACCGATGAGAACTTGTAACATGACAGATTCCAATCTGTAAATAAACAGATATGGATTTGTAATTTAACAGATGAAATATATAAGATAGTAGAGTGAAGCCTGTAAATTGACGGGTTCCAATCAGTAATAAAACAAATGGTGGCTTATAACTATACAGGTTGCAACCTGTAAAATAACAGAAGGGAACTAGTAACTTCACAGGTCCCAATACATAAGATAATAGATGGAAGCTTGTAACTAGACAGGTTCCAATCAGCAAAACAACAAATGGTGGTTTGTAACTTCACAGGTTTAGCATATAAGATAATAGATGGAAGCTTGTAAATTGACAGGTTCCAATTAGTAATAAAACAGATGCTAGCTTGCAACTATACAGGTTCCAACCTGTAAAATAACAGATGAAAGGTTGTAACTTCACAAGTTCCAATACATATGATAACGGGTGAGAACTTGTAACATGACAGATTGCAATCTATAGAACAACAGGTGGGCACTTGTAACTTCATAGGTTCTAATGTATAACATACCAGATGGAATCTTGTAACTTACGGGTTCCAATCATAAAAAAATAGAATCGGTTTTGTAACTATACAGGTTCCAACCTGTAAAATAATAGATGCGAGCTTGTAACTTCATAGGTTTCCATACATATGGGAGCTTATAACTAGACAGGTTCCAACCTGTGAAATAACAGATGGAGACTTGTAACGTAACCGGTTGCCATACATAATATACCAGATGAGAATTTGTAACATGATAGATTCCAATCTGTAGAACAACAGGTGGGGACTTCTAACTTCACAGGTTCAGTATATAAGATGACAAATGGAAGCTTGTAACTTAATGGGTTCCAATCAATAAAAAACAGATGCGGGCTTGTAAGTATACAGGTTCCAACCTATAAAATAATAGATGAGTGCTTGTAACTTCACAGGTTCCCATACATAACAGATGAGAACTTCTAACATTTCCGATTCCAATCTGTAAAACAACATATGGGGACTTGTAACTTAACAGGTTCCATATAAAAGATAACAGATGGAAGCTTGTAACATAAAAGTTCCAATCTGTAGGACAACAGTTGGGGACTTGTAATTTCACAGGTTCTAATATATAAGAGAATAGATGGACGCTTGTAACATGACCGGGTCCAGTCATTAAAAAACAGATGTGGGCTTGTAACTATACATTTTCCATTCTCTGAAATAATAGATGGGTGCTTGAAACTTCACAGGTTCCCGTATATAAGATAACAAATGGAATTTGTAATATTACAGAATCCAACCTGTGAAATAACAGACGGGACTTGTAACTTAACACATTCCAATATATAAGATAACAGATGGATGCTTGTAACTTGACGGGTTCCAATCTGTAAAACAACAAAAGGGGGCTAGTAACTATTCAAGTTCCAACCTGTGAAATAGCAGATGGAGCTTGTAACTTCGCAGGTTTACTTCTGTATAATAATAGATGATAACTTGTAACGTGAAAGATTCCAATATGTTGAACAACAGATGGTGCTTGTAATTACACCGGTTCCCATACATAAGGTGGTAGATGAGAACTTGTAACGTGACAAATTTCAATCTGTAAGGCAGCAGATAGGGACTTGTAACTTCACAGGTTCCAATATATAAGTTAACAGATGGATGCTTGTAACTAGACAGGTTCCAATCAGTAAAACAACATATAGGGGTTCGTAACTATATAGGTTCCAACCTGTAAAATAACAGACGGGGCTTGTAACTTCACAGGTTCCCATATGATAACAGGACGCTTGTAACATGACAATTTCCCATAAGTAAAACAACAGATGGGCGCTTATAACTGGACTGGTTCCCATCTGTAAAATAGCAGATGGAGCTTGTAACTTCACAGGTTTGCTTCTGTATAATAACAGAAGTGAACGTGGAACATGACAGATTCCAATCTGTAAAAGAACAGATGTGGCCTTTTAACCAGACAGGTTCCCTTCTGTAAAATAATAGATTATGGCTTGGCACTTCACAGGTTCCCATATATAAGATAACAGATTGATGCTCGTAACTTGACAGATTCCCATCTATAAAACAACAGATGGGGGCTTGTAACTACACAGGTTCCCTTATGTAAAATAACAGATGTTGGCTTGTAACTTGATATGTTTCCATCCGTTCAAGTAACCGATGGAGTCCTGTAATTAGACAGGTTCCCATCTGTGAAGTATCCGATGGAGTCTTGTAATTCAGATGATGTTTGGAGCTTTACAGCTTCCCGATTGTCAAAGGACAAATGAAGGTCTGTTGCGTAACTGATTGTCAAGTATGAAATCACTTCCTGGACATGAAGATACAGATGCTTGATTGTAATTATACAGATTAGAGATAAAAAATGACATTTGCAAACTAGCATAACTTTGGCACAGTTAAGAGTTTGATGTTTGATGTAAAAGTGGAAACAAATATTGTGCCGTATATAATCAGAAGCAACAGTTATCATTACCAGAATTAGGACATTGATCAGATGAGATCTCCGTCCTTCACAAAAATTCAAATATTCAGTTTGATGTGCCTATCAAGCTGCTCTGTAGCTCCTCAACCAGTTATCCCTGGGGAAATGCTGTCCTTTACCAGCAGCCTCAAGATTTTTCAAGTTCACAACCTTTTTCAGTCAGTTCACGCTCACCCACAAATACAAACCAAGTGATCCTTTATAATTTGGCACGTTCCATGTGCTTTGCCATTCTTGTACTGATACTGTATTCTGCTTTATTCCAGCATTCCATAATTCACTTACCAGTTCAGTAGCAAGTGATAAATCATCCCCCAAAACAGCCACAAAGACTTGAGTTTCTGTAGGACGTGTTGTCTGCCAACAAATATGTGAAGCCAAAATATTGAACACAACTAACAATGATGGCTAAAAAGCTGTGGCTATAAAAGGTAAGGGCTGTTTCTCCCCATAGCCGTATTTGGACTTCAAGATAGTGGCCATGATTTTGCAAGACATCCTTAATGCAGAATGCTCGGCCAACACAAAACAATTAGTGCAACAATCACCTAATTCCGATCTTTCTGGAGGTGCTCCATTATAGTAAATACCCATTCTATTCCCAAGCTGACACCAACTACTAGAACCTGTTTTCTACCAAACATTCCTATAAGCTCATGTTCATAACGCCGAGCAGCAGCAATTGAACCAACCTGAGGACATAATTTAGACCAAGCTTATGACTGTTGTATTGTAATATTTAATGTGAAGCACCGATGCCTTGGTTGCTTTTCCTGAATTGTGATTGGAACATGACAGATAATGAATATAATGTGGCATATCAGTTATTGACAGAACAGTTTCGTGATTCATGTAAAATTGGAAACATATGTCTGAATGTAATAGTACTGATGAGGACGTTTGGAAGCTTGCTGATTTGCAACTGTGGAATAACAGATGGATGACTGTAACATTACACATGTGCATGTACAAAAAGTTCAATTAATGTGAAACGACATATGCCTATGTGTGCTCTTGCAGAATGGTATTCTAAAATGACGCATGCATGAATGGAAAGTGATTCGCTCTATGACACATGCACCTATTGTATTAGAGTGACCTATCTAATACTTGATTTTCTCGGATATTAAAAATTATAGTTCCATCTGTTATTTTTCACTCTTCAGCTAGATAATTATAATCAGTTATCTGTTTCGACTTTTTCATCATTCACGCACTATTATTTGATATCTATAACTTAAAACATTACATTCATATATCGGTAATTTCCCAATTGCTATTCTGTAAATTCAAAGTCGTGTATGCTATTTCATATTCAGCCATCTGTTACAATCAACCATTTGTTGTTTGACAATTACGGATCTGTCACGTTCCAAACATCCATATATTTCTTTATAATCATCCATCTGATTTTTACCATTTGTCAACTGTGTTATTTTAATCGTGAACTGAATGTTAGGTGAATTACAATATACTTGCCTACACTATTACCGCCCCACACGCTTGTGTTTTTAAAGTGAAACAACCCTCAGCACACAAACCCTTTAATATATATATGAAAATAAAGTTGCCCTAGTAGCTAAGTAGTCAGTTCCCCCTAGCCGTCAGTCCATCGTGCAGGGAAGCAGAGGAGGTGAGCATTTGCATGCCACAGATCACCACTGGGTAAGTTCCTCCATCTAGCTGATGCATATTATACGTAATTTTTTTAATGTATAAAAATGCCCACAGTCCTCTTTGTCCCTTACACTCCATTACCTGTTTCTTACAATCATCCATCTGAATTTTACAGATCATCACCTGCTTTACTACTGTCCATCAGGTGATTATAATACACTCTCGCGCACGTGTGTTGCAACAACCAAACTGTCCACACAAACCCTTCTGTTCCATTATTATGTGGTACCCAAAGTAGCCTTCGCCTGCATGACCGACTTGTAGTCAGTTCCCCCTAACCTTTGGTCCATTGCGCATACTAACCGGAGTAGTCGAACATTTGCCCGCGACCACCATCCGACCAGTAATCTTCCAAGTTTCGACCCTTGTCCGATCAACAATGACCGAACAGGAATATTGTGTCGACCGACCTGCTCGCCTTCGCCATTCGAGCACCAGCTGCTGATCACCATTTTTGATGATCTCCATCTCAGTTCGTACAAGCATCTGCTATCTTAAATCACAGAGGCGTGTGCTGGCTGTCCATTTCCTTTTGGCTATATAGTATGGCACCTAAAAGGAAGATTGACTCCATTCCCACCTCTGATGCTAGACCCAAATGGGTGACTGGTTTAGATCTGTTCAGGGAGAGGTTTATGGACCAGAACAGATCGAAATTTGGATCTGACTTTGTCCGTTTGGGGCACCGTGCCATGGTGGATGCATGGAACTCTTATCCTCCAATGACAAGGAGGAGTACAAGGCATCTGCGAAACGAAAGAGGGAAGCTGAGATGGAAAGACTTGGCATCCCACCAAGGCACCTTTAGCAAGAAGGGGGCCTACTGTAAGTGTGTCATGTTTCGTTCACTACTTGTCTGTTTATTTTTAAACATTTTCCAATATTGCTCTTGTTTTTTGGAAATGGAAGTGGACATCAGTTATATGTCCAATCATAGTCTCGTACAATTAGATTATAATTGATGATCTATTATGTTTCAATTGTGCGCCTACGGATTATGACTACAAGTTTGATTTCTATTCTATTTATATTCCGTGACAGGGCGCTTTCCTCACAAGGTGTTCACCCAACAGTTTCAGAGGTTGGTTTCAAGACTAACACTGGACCAGATGGCAGACATAGAAGAAATGGGTTTTAGGGGCTTGCTACATGTGGACTGCAAGGCCATGGGGTTGGACATCATAAAAAAGCTGGCCATGGATTTGACTGCTATCGAGGCGGGCAGTATTCTAGGGCCATAAGGTACAAGTCAAGGCCAGGGATGTCGGTGATGTGCTGGGCATCCCTTCGCGTGGGCAGGTCGTGCAATTTTGAAGAAGAGCATGGTTCCCAGTGATGTTTTACTGTTGAGCAACATTAGCATCCCCTCTCTTGAGGATAATATGATGAAAGGGATGGTGAACACCTTGTTCTGGAGGTCGTTCATTTTGTTTACTCTCGCCGTCCTGCTTTGCCCCACTTCCAAGATTGGGACAACCCCCAGACACCTGGGTAGCATCGTCGATGTCAACAATCCAGCGAGGTACAACTGGGCTGAATATGTGCTGGATTGGCTGTGCAATGACATCGAAGCGTTCTAGAGACACGATGATGCCAAGAAATCGATTGGTGGATGTGTCTATTTTCTCATGGTAAGACGCGCTTTATTTGCTAATATAAATTTTCTTTTCCCATTGATTGTTTTCGGATCGCCTGCTTGTCGTAGCTGTTTTACTTCCAAAAGTGCCCCATTCTAGTTGTAAGAGTCAGGACAGTACCTCCATTCACCAAACAGTGGAGCAACCATCTCATTTAATGTCGCATCGCAGCCGAAAGGACGAACGGGGTAACGAGCCCACTTCAATTTATACAATCGCTCACCTGTTACATTTGTACTTTCAGCAGCATTGTTATAATCATTTACCTGTCAGTTGATAGTGATTAATTTTATGAGACAGGCCATGTGTTTTAGTGGCTACATAACCTCTTAACTGTTTGTAATGCAGCACGTTCCTCTCTTCAAGTACGATGGGGGAAAGAAAAAGGAAGACAGGGTGGTCCTGCAAGTACATTTAAACACATTGTATTCACACTCACAAATACATTTTCTCATTTTTCCCTCACCAATAAACTATTAAGTGCTTTTTAAGTGACTATTTACTGCTCTTGTTGCAGTTGAGCCTCAAACTGTGGAAGCAATTGGCAGAACATGTCACGGAAATGGAAACACTGAACAGGACTCTGGAGGACATTGACAATCAGCTCATGCAGACTAATGTGCAATCAAATCCATCATCCTCCTCCCCCTCTGACAAGCTGGAATTGGTTTTATGTGCCTCAGCCTATAAAAACACATGAAGAAAGAGGAGAATAAGAGATGGGAGAAGGAGACAGAGAAGGGAAGGACCAGAAGGAACTCACCAAGAAGGAGAAGAGGATGGAAGAGATGGAGAAGTTCGGTGCCACTCTAAAAAACCAGGGAAGTGCCAGAAACAGATCAAGAACGACAAAGAGCAGGCCTTAAAAATATTCTGGATTTCTTCTGGAGGAAGACTAAAAAGCCAAAGATGTTTAAGTAAGTTTGTCTCTTAAAATCAGAGGTTGCCTTTTTGGTGAATGGCACCTATTTTTTGATAATTGGGTACCTGTTTGTTTCATATTACCAGTTGTCAATAGTCATATGCCTCTTTTTCTACAAGCACGTAGCTATTGTGCTATAATCATCCGTGTGTTATTATGACATCACACTTGCTTCCTTTCAATTGAGTACCTTTTGTTTATGACTACTTTTACGCAACAGGTAGGTGTGTTGACAATAGGAAAGTAGTCTTGTTATAGTCAGTCAGCTGTTCCTTATAGTTCATGAGTCGTTCCTTTACTATCAAACAATTAGCTGTTATGTTATGATCAGTCATTTGTTTTTCAGTTGCACTCTACTATTATTAATTTATGTATGGCCAACTGCCACTCACAGTTGATTATTAGGCTACGTGTGCTTACTAGTGGTCAAATGTTTTTATGCCTCGCTTCTCAGTTGTTTTTGGTACAGTAATTTGGTTGTGGTTTTATAATAAGATGCACTCCCTTACACTTGTTCATCTACCGATTTTGTTTTTGTTGTGGTAGGCCACTTGTATCAATCTATGGTGCATCATTGACAAGAACTGATCTGCACCGTTTCTTTCCCAGGGAATGGATCTCCAATCTAGTAAATATTACTTGCATCCCTAAGCATTGATTAGTTCCATACCTCTGACAAATAGCTGTGTTGTTGGAGCTTTAGGTGGTGATGTTTGCTGTGGAACTATAGAACAACAAAAGACCACAAGGGAATGAGTTTGTAGAGCGACATTATATTTGCCAGACATTCATGGTTAGTCGTCTGAACGCGCTTGGTTATATTTGATTTATTCTACACCACATGTTTACCTTTTACAACATTTGCTCCCATTTAGACCAAGATGGTCAATTTTTCGAGGCAAATAAGGAAAAGGGGCTTTTGGAGAGCATGTTCGGTTATTTCAAGGTTGGGTATAATATTTTTGACAGCCAATGGGTAAGTTCAAAACATGACACTTTGTATGCGTGCCCAACCAATTCAATAAAATAGATGGATGTGTGATGATCTGTGTGCGTTGGACTATATTTGTGACTGCAAGTGGTGATTCCAACTCTCTACTCTAGCCATTGAGTTATTTTTTTTGGATCCCGCCAAAGGTGTACTGTATGTTTTGGACTCGCTGTACACTTTGGCAGAGACTCGAAGGAAAAAACTTGATAGGTTCACAGTATGGAAAATATTGTGCTGAGACACTCCCCATCTTGCCTGTTGCGTTTCCTCCCACCCATTGTATGCGACATTACTTATTTGGACAGGCTTTACAGCTTGGCTTGTTAATGAAAGAATTTGACCGTGGCCATGAATATCCATTGAGGATTGTGTATCTAGACGTCCCCTAGCAAAATAACACGTGAGCATGCATTCATGTTTGTAAGGCTGTAACCATCTGCTCTAGCTGTGAGTAACATTGTTAATTTGTTGGGGGGCTCATGCAGGCATGACTGTGGGGTCTACATGCTGAAATTTATGGAAAATTGGAATAATGAGCCACTAGATGGCTATACCGAGATAAGTGGCTGTCCTTATGTAACTTTACATTCATCGTACTTATGTACTATAACTTTTAAAAATTGATTCTAGGCTTTCATTTCAAATGCTCGGTTGAGTATGCCTTCAATTGGATCACACATCCAAAAAATAAGCATAGAGAGGCTGTAAACTGCTGTGCCTCGGTATGGACTGATCTTAAGTTTGAATCATTCTCTCCCTGCAAGTATATGCATGTAAATTCCCCATTGCTCCAATTCATTTCAATGGATGAATATAGGACATGCACCCCTCATGCTTTGTTGCATTTAGCCAGAGAGTTACGTCAACAACCCATACAGCCAATATGTATGCGCTAATGTCTTCGTTATCTAATTACCAGGAGGAAAAAAACTCAATTTGACACCACCCGTAATCTCTAAGGTTATCCAAACGAAAGGCTGACTAAGGGGATGGAGACATTGGGACTTTGGTGGCCTGATTGTAACATATCTTCTTCATCATTGCTCAATTGTTGGCCAATTTGAGGCATGAGTGAAAAAATACCTGTCATTTGTGTTTATTGTTTCGGGAATATCGATTGTAAAAAAACATATTGATGAACTAAAGGGTTCCCCAATTATCACGGAATAATAGATTGTAATAAAACACACTGATAAATAAATATGCAGGTCTCATATCACAGAAGCATTGTTGAACCAATAGTGGAATAGCTGATTGACTTGTGATCATTCAGATGAGCGAATGTAAAAGAATAGATGTACTCTGGAAGGTCCGCAGATGGCCGTATGTAAAATAGCTGATGTGCGATTGTCACATAATAGAAAATCAACTGTAATAACTCCAAAACTAATTAAGATAAAAACTGATGCGTGGTTGTGCATGAGGAATTTAGCTGATAGGCGAATGAAAATTAACTGATGTGCGATTGTAGTTGGACAAATAGGAGAGCATAATAAAATATATGCATGATTATAAATGAACTATGCCTTCGAGTACAATCACTATAGTTGATTGTAGAAGAACAAATGATTGATTGTAAAGTCATAAATGGGGCTCTCTCTTTTACGAGAAGGGTCTTGTAATTTTTGTATTCTCCCTTTAAGACGGTTGGACCTTTGATTTTCTAGTAGAGAAACCAGCATTATACCAGACAATCGATATTGCATGTCATAACCGCCATTGTTTAGCAAGTGAAGGCATTCATGTCGCTTCATCGCCTTTGCACAAACCGAAGCAGTCCTCGAGAGGAAGACAGGCGAACACTTGGTTCCGACCACCGTCAACGCAGTGTGGTTCCGACTCCCACCATTTCGATCATTATCTTAGGGCCAACGAGCGTCGTTGCCGACTCGCATCCACCTTCATCATTGAACGTAAGTGGCAGATTTATTTGCTCTATATTGCAGTGTGTATGTGGAGCTTGGCATGAAAAAGAGTGTTTTGCCGAACATATAGATGGCCAACTCGCATTCACAAATAGCACACAATCGGTCATGTGGCTTTCGTACTCATCATCTTAATCTTGATAATTAGGGTTTAGTTATGAGTAGTTACATAACAAGCATCCGTAGAGTTACAATTTTGAAAATGTCTTATAAAATGACAGTTGATTTATTACAATCGCCAATCTGTTCTGAGGATAAGGTTATACTTTATCCACTGTTGGTTAGTTGATTCCTTTGAAACAGATCGCCCTTTCATTAAGAGGGAAGATTTGCAGGTTGGGCGATTGCTCACCTGTATTTTACTATAACCATATGAATGTTTATAAGTGCCAGCTATTTCGCCTTTACAAATAATCATCTGTTTATTTTTACAATTGGTTAATTGTTATTCTTGCACTCATGCTACCGTGTAATCACTCTTACCCGTCTTGTCTTCTCCTATACAGCATGGCACGTACGAGGAAGCTTGATTCTAGATGTGCACCTGCTCCTAAAAGGTTACTGCTCTGGATATGTTCAGACAGAGGTTCATGGAAAAGAACAAGGATAAATACGGAACGGATTTTGTGCAACAAGGTCATCGACCTATGCTGGATGCGTGGAATGCTTTGGCCTCCATTGAGAAGGCGGAGTATAGAGCAACTGCCAAAACGAAAAGGGATGCTGATTTGGAGAATCTTGGCCTCCCACCCAAGGAACCTGCTGGAAGAAAGGGGCCTACTGTAAGTGTGACACATTTAGTTTCATTTTCATTTGGACATTGCCCCTGTTTAGTGTGAGGTGTACACCTGGTTTGTTATAATCAGGTAGATGTAAAGTTATAGTTATGTATCTGAGTTTCCACTGTTCATGATCTGCTGTGTTACAACCATGCATCTGTGAATTGGCTTTTGGGAGATTGATTCATATTTTGTCTTGTGACAGGCTGCATTCCTCACCAAGTGTTCACCGTACAAGTTTCACAACGTAGTTACAAGACTAACCCCTGACCAGAGGGTCGACATTGAAGAAATGGGGTTTGGGAGCTTGCTACACGTCGACTGCAAGTCCATGGGGTTAGACATCATAAAGAGGCTGGCCCTGGATTTTGATTGCTTCCGGAGGCAGGCAGTTTTTTTGGGGCTATGATCTAGAGGTGACAGCCAGGGATGTCGGTGACGTGTTGGGCATCCCTTCGATTGGGATGTGAGTGCCAATTTTGAAGAAGAGCCAGCTCCTAGATGATGTTCAGCAGCTAAGCAACCTCAACATCCCCTCCCTTGAGGACAATATGATGAAAGGGAGGGTGAATAGACTGTTCCAGAGGTCATTCATTTTGTTTGCCCTCACTGTCCTGCTTTGCCCAACCTCGTATAATGGGCCATCCCCTAGACACCTGGGCAGTGTCGTGGATGTCCGCAATCCAAATCAGTACAACTAGGCACAATATGTGCTGGATTGGCTGTATGGTGAAATCCAAAGTTTCAAGGGAGATGGCCAGCCAAGAAATCAATGGGTGGCTGCGTATATTTTCTTATGGTAAGATATGATTAATTTGCACAATGCATTTTTTCTTGT
This sequence comes from Thlaspi arvense, assembly GCA_911865555.2. Classification (NCBI taxonomy): domain Eukaryota; kingdom Viridiplantae; phylum Streptophyta; class Magnoliopsida; order Brassicales; family Brassicaceae; genus Thlaspi; species Thlaspi arvense. The sequence goes on from CAJVSB020000853.1 coordinate 43,714, forward strand.
GGGAAAGGTTGCCATTTTGATTGACTTGTTTTCTCCTAAATTGTTGCTGTTCTTAGATATTTTACTTCCACAAGTGCCCCATCCCATTAGTTCAAGTTGGGAAAAAGCCGCCGCTGACGAAAGAATGGATAAATAATCTAATCTAGAGGCGTATCCAAGCAGAAAGAAGGAACAAGGTAACAATTGATACCCAGTTTTTACAGTGCCTCCTCTGTTTTGCTCCTATAGCCGTATACTTACAATCATGCATCTGCGAGTTTACATTCCTGAATCAGCAAATGACCACCATCTATTTTATGTGCCATATAACCTATCATTTCTTTGTCATCCAGGATGTCCCTGTCTCCAAGGATGACTAAGAAGCACACACAGGAAGACAGGGTCTTTCAGTAGGGATATTGAGCACAAGGTATTTATATGTTTTGTGCAAATAAATACACTGATTTGTCCTGTACTAGCTAATTAGTGGCTCATTTGCAACTCACCATCACACTGTCAAAGCAATTGGCAGAACAAGAAATGTCTTTGAAGGCACTGCACAGGACTCTAGGGGACATTGACAAACTACTCATTCAGCCATCAAAAACCCGATCATCTCCTACCACTCCGACAATAAGGCATTGGCTATTGTGCCTCGGCCTCTAGCCACACAAGAAGAAGGAGGAGAAGAAGAAGGAGAAGATGAAGAGGAAGAAGGAGAAGATGCTGGCCAGGAGGAAGAAGAAGGAGAAGAGGCGGAGGAGGCAGGAGAAGCAGAAGAAGGAGAGGCAAGGGAAGCAAAAAGTAAATCAGAAGAAGGAGAAGAAGAATGACAATTGCATGAGGAAGTTGAAGATGAAGAAGAAGAAGAAGTACAATCAGGTGGGGAGGAAAGAAAAAAAGACAAAGTAGAGGAAGAGGAAGGAGAAAAGGGAGGGGAGGAAGAAAAAAGGGAAAAAGTAGAGGAAGAGGAAGGAGAGCAGGGAGGGGTGGAAAAAAAGGGAGAAGTAGAGGAAGAGGAAGGAGAGAAAGGAGGGGAGGAAGAAAAAAAGGGGGAAGTAGAGGAAGAGGAAGGAGAGAAGGGAGGAGAGGAAGAAAAAAAGGGAGAAGTAGAGGAAGAGAAAGGAGAAAAGGGAGGGAAGGAAGAAAAAAATGAACAAGTAGAGGATGATCAAGGAGAGAAGGGAGGGAAGGAAGAAAAAAATGAACAAGTAGAGGAAAAAAAAGGAGAGAAGGGAAGGGAGGAGGAAAAAAATGAAGAAAAGGGAAGACAAGGAGAACAAGTAGAAGCAGGAGAAGGAAAGGCAGAAGAAGTAGGAACAGAAGGTGTTGGGCCCTGCTCACTGGAAGAAAGGGAAAAGGTTGGGGCCTTGCACGCTGTACAAGTGCCAACTGTTAGTAGCCAAACAAGTGTACAGCAAACAGATGTGCGAGATAAGGGCCAGCTTCGATCGGAGAAGGAAAAGGGGCAGGCCATTAAAAAATTGCTGAACTTCTGCTTGAGGAGGCCTATGAAGCAAAACGCTTGCAAGTAAGTTTCATTATTTAGATCAGAAAGGAGGCCCAATATAGTCACTCGTCTGTTTGCATACAGTTGAGCAGCCGTTTTGTTAACAAACTGCATTGGTTGGCCATGACAGCTGTATGTTTTTCTGCAGTCATCCACCTGTTTGTTAACGACTGTAGGACTGTATTTACAATCAGGGAGCAGTCTTCTTATAGTCACTCACTTATTTTTCTACAAACACAAAGGGATAGGTCATTTTGTAATCAATCACCTACTCTTGCTCCCCGCCCCCCACCCCCCTAGAATCACACGGCAATTATTTTTTGTTTGGCCAACTGCCACTCACAATTGGAAACTATGTTATGAGTGCTTACTAGTGGCCACCTGTGCCATGACTGTGCATCCACTGTTTTTATGAATTTTCTTTCCAGTTTTTATTGTTACGGTAATTTGACTTTGCAACTATAATTAGCTTGCATCTCCATTTCATTTGTTCATTGGGCGATATTGTTTCCCCTTGTGGTAGGCCAGTTGTCTCCATCTACCGTGCAACGTTGACTAGAAGTGATATGCACACTCTATTTGAACGGGAATGGATATCCAATATGGTAAATATTGCTTGCATCCTTTTCAATAGTTACTTAGTTCTATAATATTTACAATAGCTGTGCTGTTGGATCTTTAGGTGGTGATGTTTGCTGTTGAACTCTGGAACAACCAATCACCACGGCAGCATGGAGTTGTGGCGCGACATTATATCTGCCCCATATTCATGGTGAGTGCTCTGAACGGACTCGGTTATATTTGATTTATTCTACACCACGAGTTAACCTTTTTCAACATTTGCTCCCATGTAGACAAAGGTGGTCATTTTGTTTTAGGGAAAACAAGAATAGGCATTTTTGGAGAGCGTGTTTGACTATTTCATTGCTGACTATTATGTTTTTGACAGCCAATGGATAAGCTCAAAACATGACACTTTATATGCACAACCAAATCAAATACAAATTAGATGGATATGTGATGATCTATTTGCGTTGGACTGTATTTGTGACTGCAGGTGGTCATTCCAACGATCTACTCCAATCACTGGATTTGCTATTTTTTGGATCCCGCCAGAAGTGTATTGTATGTTTTGGACTTGTTGTACATTGCAGAGGAACACCAAGGAAAAAACTTGATGAGTTCATGGTATGTAAAATAGTGTGCCTTACTTTCCCATTCTTACCTATTGCATTTCATGCCACCCATCTTACATGATCCTATTTGTTTGGACAGGCTATGGCCTTTCGTCAATTAATGAAAGAATTTGGTCGTGGCCATGCAGATCCATTAAGGATCGTGTATGCAGAGGTCCCCAGCAGGAGAACTCGTGAGCATGAATTATTTACCGTAATAGTATAACTATCTGGCCTTGATTGTGAACGCATTGTTAATGTGTTAGGTGGCTGATGCAGGTATGACTGTGGGGTCTACATGTTGAAATTTATGAAAAATTGGAATAATGAGCCACTGAAAGCTATACCGGTGTAAGTGACTCTCCTTATGCAAATGCACGATCGTCTTAGTTATGCACGCTAACATCTACACTTGGATTTCAGCCTTTCATTTCAAATGCCAGAAGGAGTATGCCTTAAATTGGGTAACTCATCCCCTTAACGAGCATAAGGACGAAGTTCTAAGAGGTGCGACTGTATGGTCCAAATTACGTTAGATCCTTCACTCCCTGGAGGCGTATGTAAGTAAACTCCCCGTTGTCCAAGTTTATATTTATGATTGACTCAAGGACATCTATCCCATATGGTTTGTTGCATATGACCAGGATGGCCACAGCTTGCTGGGTGACCTCAATGCTACACAAAACCTGCACAAGGTAGTAACCTAGGTGAGTTATGTATATAACCCTTGCGGCCATCCATCCTTCCAGTAATATGTTCGTTAGCTGATTTCTAGCAAAACAAAACTTGACTAGAGGCAGTCATAAGTCTACTGAGCTTATCTGAACGGAAGGCGGACGATGGGCATGGAGAAATTGTCACTGAAGGAAGAGTGGAAACTGAAGAAACAATTGATCTCCATTGTTGCACGAGTTGGGTCATCAGTTAATGCTAGGATTTGTTTATATTAATTGTAATGAGAGGATGAAGATCAGGCATCCCCTGTAAGAAATCAAAGATGTTTTATTGTAATAAAACCAATTGATGATTATGTTAATTTATAATGAATTATCTGTTTGTTAACAATGAAGGATGTGTTATATTATAATCAGGGAGCTGTCTTCCTACTAACAGATGACCTGCTGTTTTATGGTCAGGCATCCGTAATTTTACAATAATTGTAGGCGTAGTTTCCTTTAACCAATGCTGAGCTATTTTGCAGTGGTAAGAATTTTGCTCAAGATGTGTAACTTGGCAGTTGAACTTTTGTAAATAAACTTATACACGACTATAAAATAACAAGTAGGCCATTGCAAAATCTAAAATTTGCATTTACAATGGGGTGTGTGTACCCGTCAGATCACATTGACCAGGTCCATTAGAAACCAATCAGGATGGCACCTTCCTGCTACAATTCAACTCCTGTTTTTATGGTCAGGCAACCGTGATTTTACTATCACTGTACGGGGACTTTCCTTCAACCAAAGTGGAGCTCTTTTGCAGTCGGCTACGAGTGTTGCCACTATCCAGAAATGTAAACTGACAGCTGAATGTTTGTTTACAACCGTATACATGACTGTACAATAACTGCCCGCATACAAGATTTTCCTAGTACAGTACGTCCACCCAATTGCCGCCATTTGTTGAATGACCATCCGTTAAGTCATTTTACAATCTCGAATATGTAAGTTAACAAAGTAGAAGCTGTCACAACATAGATGGGAAGTTGTGTTGCTCCGATAAGAATCGATTGGTTATATTACAAAGCAGTACGTGGCTGTCCTTATGATTTTTGTAGCTGTGGCATAATATTTTTTTTTTTGCCCAACACGCCACCTGTATGTTGGTTATGTGTATGCATCTGAAATCTGTAACCATAGAGCTGGTCTGAACTGTCAAATGTGCATTACATTCATGCATGAATTGGGTATCTGCTTGTTAAGACAATTGAGCTGTGCATTTACCATGAACAATCTGATATTAAGCAATCATAATACCGTTATTATTTTACTATTTTACAATGTCACATCTCTTAGCTTCACAGTCATGTACAATCATGTAACTGTTTTATTACAAAAAATGAGCGTCACCTTACAATCGACTATCCGTTATTTTATACTTATACACCTGTTATTTTGTATACTGAGATATTACAGTGCACTGGCCGGGACAGATCTATTTTAATAATGTCTAGACGGCAGCCGCTTTAAGCACGTGCTCCCTGACCTCATTATTTGGATGCCTCACCTAACCCATGGCGTATTTCAGGCAGCTTTGTCTTAAGAAATCCTTGTACACAATCATGCAATGTCAGAATACATATTTATAAAGGTAGTAAGACATTTATGGACAGCCACTTACATCTGTGTAGTCCTCTAGCTGCATATTATTCCATGATTCCATAAATTTTAACATATATATGCCGCAGTCATACCTACAGCATCATATAATAGAAATCTTTAGAAGTTAAAGTGGGAACAATGGTGGAGCACAACAAACATATATAGTCACTCACATGTTCCGTTGCTGCGGCACCTGAGGATATACAATCTTGACCGCTCATCATGGACCTTATCAAATTCTTTCATCATGATTTCAAATCTTGCAACCTAACCAAACAAATACAAATCCATAAGAAAATGGCTCTTATATGGTGATGTCAAAAAGTTTCAAAGGTATAGGATATCATTAATTCATACCGCGAACTGGCCCAATTCTTTCCAGACATCATCTGCTGTGGTATGCAAGGAATCCAATACATACATGATCCTTGCAGCGGGATTAAGAAGTAGCAAGTCCAATGTCTTTGATATAGGGTCGGAGCTACCACCTGTGGTCATAGATAGAGTCCAAACATGAACATACATTTTGTGTATTAAATGCCCACATGCATATATTCATGTGGCCTGAACTTACAGATGCCTAAAAGCCAAAGAACTGTAAACTGCACTTACCCATTGGCACTTGAACACTTTATATTCTGCGTAGAAGTAATCGAACACACTTTCAACAAAACTATCGCGGGCATCTCCTTCAAAATGGTGTATGACTTTGGTCTGCATGGGAGCAAAACTTTAAATTATAATCTCATCATATTTTGGATATCAAAAATGTATGTGGAGCTTGGAACGTACGCACTATGTATGTTGGGCACAGGAAATATTGGTCAAATCGGTGTGCCTGGTCCAGTTGTTCAATATTTCAAAGTCTTGATGCAAACATTACAACCTAAATATCACACAAGACAAGTGTAGTAAGAAGACCCCAAACCTACTAACTAAACTGTTGGAAGGAATGCAATAGATAGATACCACATTGGAGACCCATTGCTCGGAATAAAGAGTGTGCATATCCCTTTTATCTAATGTGAGTCCATGCATCCGCACAATTGCCCTAATATTTCAATGAACAGTAAAACAGATGATGTCTACTGGAACAAAACATATCCCAAAACATTAGATTCCATTTATGTGCATGTAAAGAAACACTTACAGCCACCCAACATTACAAGCACTACTATACCATGCGAATCACAAGGAAAATAACTGACTCAATTGATTTAAAACAATATACTTAATCCTGGGAAAAAAATATATTTACCTCCCCCTTGTATCCCCCGTTGGCCTACGACAACAAAATTTATACAATTTCCTCAACGCATGATCCGCCCTGACCTTTATCTTCTTCTCCACAGTTGTCACCCGTGGAGTTATGTCACTACTCACATTGATGACTGAGAGTACATCTGAGGAGGCCAGGATGGTGTCTTTAACCCCTGATACATGAATTAGCCCTTCTTCACCTTCTCCATGGTCCTCATTGTCGCCCTGTTCTTCTCCAGGCTTATCTTCTTTTGCTACTCCTTGTCCTTCCTCACCCTCTATTTTGATCCTAGCCAATATTTGTTTGTGATGTTGTTCATATTGGCCCTTATATTCTTTTGCCACTCCTTGTCCTTCCTCACCCTCTATTTTGATCGTGGCCAATATTTGTTTGTGATGTTGTTCGTATTGGCCCTTATCTTCTTTTGGCACTCCTTGTCCTTCATCACCTTCTATGTTGATCCTGGCCATTATTTGTTTGTCATGTTGTTCGGGTTGCCCCTTATCTTCTTTTGCTACTCTTTGTCCTTCCTCACCCTCTATTTTGATCCTGGCCAATATTTGTTTGTCACGGTGGTCGGGTTGGCCCTTACCATCAATGTCATCATCGTCGTCGTCGTCATCATCATCATCATCATTTTTTTTGTCTTCTTTTTCTTCTTCTTCTTCTTCATCATCATAATCATCATCATCATCCTCATCGTTTAGTTCATCGTCTCCCTCCCCCCTTCCATCTTTTTCAAGGGTCCCCCTGACCTCTTTTTTCTTCGGCTTCCTCATCCTCTCCTCCCTCTTCATGTGATTGTAAAGGTTGTGGAATAACAGCCACATTCAGGTCGTCGGAATGGGAGGGAGACAATGAACTTGATGGCACATCAGACTGCATAAGTTCATCGTCAATATCTTCCAAAGTCTGACTCAGCAACTACACTGATCTGATATGTTCATCCAATTGCTTCGCCAGTGTTATCATCAACTAGAACAACAGAAGTCAATGGTCGACAACCTAATATGGAAAATGCATTTGTACAAAACGTATAAATACCTTGTGCCTCAACCTCCCAATAGAAACTGCTTGTCCTCCAGCTTTATCTCCCATGTCATCCGTTAAGATAGGCCATCCTAGGTTATGAATAAATAAGAAGTTACACAGCAAGTAAAACACAGATCAATGATTTTTGACGTTCTTGACATGTCAACTGACAGGTAAATGATTGTAACAATGTTGCTGAAAGTACAAATGCAACAGGTGAGCAATTGTATAAATTGAAGTGTGCTCGTTACCCTGTTCGTCCTCTCAGCTACGATGCGACATTGAATGAGATGGTTGCTCCATTGTTTGGTGAATGGAGGCATTGTCCCGATTCTCACAGCTGGAATAGGGCACTTGTGGAAGTAAAACAATTACAACAAGCAAGCGATCAGAAAACAATCAATGGAAAAAGAAAATTTAGATTAGTAAATAAAGTGCGTCTTACCATGAGAAAATAGACACATCCACCAATCGATTTCTTGACATCTCCGTGTCTTTGGAACGCTTCGATGTCATTGCACAGCCAATCCAGCACATATTTAGCCCAGTTGTACCCCGCTGGATTGCTGACATCGACGATGCTACCCAGGTGTCTGGGGGTTGTACCAATCTTGGAGGTGGGGCAAAGCAGGACGGCGAGGGAAAACAAAATGAACGACCTCCGGAACAGAGTGTTCACCGTCCCGTTCATCATATTATCCTCAAGAGAAGGGATGCTAATATTGCTCAACAGTAGAACATCATTGAGAACCATGCTCTTCTTCAAAGTTGGCACGGCCTACCCACGCGAAGGGATGCCCAGCACATCGCCGACATCCCTGGCCTTGACTTGTACCTTACGGCCCCAGAATACTGCTCGCCTCCGATAGCAGTCAAAATCCATGGCTAGCTTCTTTATGATATCCAACCCTATATTCTTGCAGTCCACATGTAACAAGCCCCCAAACCCCATTTCTTCTACGTCCGCCATTTGGTTAGGTGTTAGTCTTGAAGCTAACCTTCGAAATTTATTGGGGAAACACTTGGTAAGGAAAGCGGCCTGTAATGAAACACAAACCAACCTTTAGAACAGCCTCACTGAAGTATTATCGTGACAGAACAGATAATCAATTGTAAACTGATGTATATGAAACTGGAAGTGTACTGCTGCTGATTGTAAAAAATTTAGTCGACTGACAGTCTACATCAAGCTGAATCATTTCTCCAGCACAACATATCAGCAATTATCACAAAACATCACACTGATTGCAAAGATACAAATGTACACTTCAAAATCCATGGTTGCAATATTGAAATTAACATATAATATCCAATATTTGAACAAAAAATGCCGAACATACGGGATGCCCCCCTCTGGAATCTGTTTGCTTACGTGGGATGCCCGCATTCTCCATTTCAGCATCCCGCTTTCCTTTGGCAAATGTCTTATATTCCTCTTTCACATTTGACGACAACGCCATCCATTCATCCAGCATAGGGCGATGCCCAAGCCGGACAAAATCTGATCCATACTTGTCTTTGTTTTCCCTGATGAACTTCTGTTTAAAGAGGTCTAAGCCGGTGACCCATTTAGGTTTGCCACCCTCGTTGCATTAGAATGAACCTGCCTTTTCTATGCCATGCTGCAAGGCAAAACAAAAGAGATCAATGCAGACAACTAACTACTCATTGTAACCAAACAAATGCAATACTGTAAACAACCGATTGAGTAGAAGAAAGATATATGGAAAAAATTACATGATTGTAAATAAACAGGTAGGAGATAATAAGACCCAACTGATCAACTCATCGCTAAACATAAATACATAGGAAAATAAATAAATAAATCGTAAGCAGTTCCACATATACGCCCAATGCCATGGTTAATGCTCACAAACTAAGATTCAACTACAAAAGGGCCCATACCGGTCCACATGCCTGAACAATGCTCACAACAAAAACCATCACTTACATTCGATACAGCTCCTACTCGATGGGTGTTTACCACTGATAGCTCGCTAGTCCTTCAAGGGTAAACGTGGTGGGGAGAAGCATGTGGTGCTGAGCTGCTCATTTTCCGCCAGCTTAGTTGTCGGTGGGTCGGTCACTGTTGGCTATGTCGGGGGCTTGGTAGGAAGGAAGCAAATTAGCATGAATGGCGATGAGTTCGAGTGATCGAGTGCAAGGAAAGAGGAGGTGACATGGGAAACGTTTCAGGCCACTACTTGTACCGAAAAAGTTATTGATTTTTAGGCCTCAACCTGTCCTATTTTATTAGTGTCAGCCATCCTTCCAATTATAAACTCTAGCGTCAGAGATACCCTACAACTTATTTATGGGTGCCCGATGACATTATAGGTTTTAATGCCTAGCTGGAACACCATGTAATGATATTACAATCACATGGCTATTCAATGATGCTAGTCTCCGAGTGCGGAAGTGCAAGGAATACTAGGAATGGTACAGCAATTGTAATTTTAACAAATTCAAGATTATAAAACAGCAGTTGCACAATGGTAGGCGCACGGCTTCCCGATTGTAAGCTAATAGTAGAAAGCTGTCTTCCCATAATAACAGTGTCGTGATAGAAAGAAGACATGTGCGTGAATACCTCCAACAAACAAATGCTATGCAAAATTAGAGAAGTAATACAAACATTTCAGTATTTCTTTAACGGCTTCCAGAATGTCAAATAATAGACAATGAATTATAAGAATACATATATATTATTGTACAATGTCAGATGTGCGATGACATGCAAATTTGTTTGCTAGAAAACAGATGTGCTACTGTAAAGTAACAAATGAGTGAGTGCTAAATAATAGGTGGAAGAGTGTAAACATTCACATGTTTTGTTGCCATTTCTCTGTTTAGAACCAAGAATCTGTTAATTTACGATCATTAACTGGCTTTGTTGAAAAATGGATCCATCATTTTACATTCATCTGTCTGTTCTTTCACTAGTTCAGTGCTTGTAAAACCTTAATGGGTAACACAAGTGGCTTTGTTTTTGGTCAATTATGTCTGGCTATGGGTTATTTAAGCAGCAATAATACCAAAGTAGAAGGCCAGTAATCCATACAATGACTAATAGAGGTTCCTAATAAATCGGCTGACAAACTGTAAAACAACTTATAGAGGATTGTAAGGTAATAGATGGATGAATGTAATATTTGAGAAATAACAGATTCATCAACAATTTATTAATCAATTACACTTATTGCCCAAATCAAAACAATTACAATTACATACCAATTATAATCGGGGTAAACAATTACGATATTATTTCCAATTTCTTATCTCCATCATGTGGGTTTGGATTTTTACAGGTGCTGTGATTATGACCACTTTGGAAGCACCGGGAGCAATAATATTGTCGTTTGTTGTTGAATTGGGATTCCCTACGTTTCTTATGAGGCCTGCCTGGTGGATTTGATGTCAGAGGCGGCAGTATGAATTCATATGGCGTCTATGAAACGGTCGGTATGTGCTCCAAATCTGGCATGTTGGTTGTGTCAACCAGTAGCATTGTATGTTCATAGATCCTTACTTGTACTGCTTGGCTGCAACATTCATCCACAAAGGTATATACATTTCCCTCGCAACTTTTATTACAGCACAAGCATGGCTACACGGTATCCCACTCAGCTGCTATTCTTTTCAAGAACACGACCGATGATGCACGTCCACAATAATGTCATGTGTGTTTGTTTGTATCCTGTATTGGTGCTGACCATACTGAAGTGCATTCATACCGACACAAAGTTGTACATTACACAATAATCTATTTTCCACTTTCGGTCCCACACCATTATTCCAATTTAGCAACAAGTCCTTAGCTCAGACAAGCTTCATGGCGAGCTTCTCATGATGCTCCTTCATGAACTGAAAGAGGTTGTGGCCCCTCTCTTTTGCAACCCAAGCATTGTACGACTCGGCAATGTTGGTAGTTATCTTCTCCCATCGCATGTGAGGAAATTTCGACAACGCCCACTTGTCCACATCCGAACTATTTTCCACCTAACTTGCAAGCTTGGGTGAAAATCGCCACAAGTTATTCGTGGCATGATTGAATTTATAATCAACTTTGGCATAGGCCATTTTGTCCAACATGTACAATGATCATCTTTGGCTCTCTTGATATGTCAGCAATGTTTCCTTACTTGGGCCGAAAAATCTTCCTTTATATGCCTATAACAAAAGGCATGGCAAGAATGTCCAAATACATGGCCAGTTGCACCATTTATTGCTTTGTGCCGGTCCAAAATTATAGTGATGTCTACTGCCCCTACCGCCTCCTTCAACTTCAACAAAAACCAGGTCCACTCATTTACTTTTTCCCTAGACACAACGCCGTATGCGAATGGATACAAGTCATTATCGGCATCAATTGCATTTGCAGATAGTAGTGTTCCCTATATGGACCAGTCAAATGACATCCATCAATGAACAACAACCGTCAGCATCCATTCTGAAATCCATTCAACGAGGAGCCGTATGCAACAAATAGATGCTCAAACCTCTTATCTTTGGAGCATTCCAACACTGCCATTGTGCTGGGGTCTGTCTGCTAGAGCTTCTGACAAAACCATGGAATTAGCATGTATGACTCTTCAGGATCTCCATGCAGTTCTGCAATTGATCTCTCCTTGCATCTCCATGCTTGTTTATATATCAAATTTATTCCATGCTCGCTGAAGAACTGACCACGGAGTGCATTAGGAGTTGTGTCTGGCACTCTTGAGAATTTATTCTTGACAACTGACGCGAACAATTTAGCATTCCGCCAATGGTAGACATTGATCAAATCTTGGGCCGAGTGACTATGGTTGCCGTCATAGGTCTGAACAATCAACATATACACATTGTGCATTCTGCTGACAATCAACTCCCAATGACATCCCTTGGCCTTGCATTGAACGTGTATCCTACGTGGAGCATTTCGCAAAAACTTGTAGTCAAAACCATGGCCAAGCTAAACTTGTATAGCGCAACTCTCAACTCGTCAGCACTTTCAAAAACTTGCCCTTTTCCAGTAATCACACCTGCATGTTGCATGGAGGCAAATGTTGGCCTGGTTGATGAGGAGGGCAAAGCACCCATAGAGAGTGAAGGCAAATTGTACGAATGCTGACATGCTTGGCTGCATGTTATTCCTGGCCTGCTGCTGCAAGTAACCATATAACCAAGTCACAGTAATTAAGAATGATTTCGGGTTAATAATAAAACGAAACAACATTGTCAATTAACAGATATCATTACGTAGGATAACAGATTTATGATTGTAAATAAACAATGACCTAATTGTTAAATTACAGATGTAACTGTTAGGTCTTATTATAAAATAACAGCTCTAAATTCAAATGCCTTTGTAATGAAATGAACAAGAAAAATAGAGATACCTCATACTTGGTATCACCCAGTTAGACAAAAGACTGGTAAGAATATACACCATTCCACAATCTTTGTTATTTTTTAAGAGGTCTGCCATGCCTTTGTCAGAAAACAGATCAATCAGCTTCGTTTGGTTGAATCTGATTGTATATTTTATGGGCCGATTCCCCAAGTAACACTCAAAAGCTTCGTTCAACATCTCTTTAAATTTTGCAAATGTTGTACCATACGAAACATCCATGCCAATTGTCCAACCACCCTTATACTTGATGGTGCAATAACAATTATAATCTCACCATCCATATGGCAATAACAGTATATAGCATCCATTTTCTGTAAAAGAAAAATGGCCAGGCATAAACTGTAATCATTAAAGAAATAATGTAAAACAACAGATTCATGGTTACAAAAAGATAGATCAATGACTGTAAACCAATGGATGAATAATTGCAAAAATACAGGATGGCAAATATAAAGTTCCACTTCTATACTATTACATGCATGCTTTTACAGATGGAAGACTGTAAAACAACATATGCATGATTGTGATAGGCTTCTAGGGTGCCTGTAAACGAAAATATGTTTGTATACAATAATAGATGGGGGACAATGAAATATCACATGCATTTTTGTAAATACAACAGATGGCTGACTATAAAGCAAATATGAGGATTTAAAGGCAGACGGGTTACTCTAATTCGACACAGGGATCTCTTGCATAACTGGACTTCATTGAAGACAAAATAACAGCTGCGTAATTTTGACACACATTGAAAACGCATATGACTGACTATACAAAGACAGATGGCGTCTGTAAAACAACATATTCATTAATGTAAAGACACAATTTGCAGGCTATAAAAAAACAGATCACAGATTGTAAACTAACTGCTACATGACTGCAAAAAGACAGATGTCCAATTGTAATGTAACAAACAAATACTAGGATAGTTGCATTGTTATAATCACACAGAATATATCCTTGTGTACCACCAGATGAATGCTTGTAACTTATCACATGCATGCATTCCGTCCTACCTTCTTAGTCCAGGGAATGTTACAACCAAAAATCTTCGACTAGGAGGTTGAGCAGTAGCAATGTCGATCAGAAAAGCTTTTGGCGAACAAGAGGAGAATAACAAGTTATAAGAAAAAGCAAGAACCAAGATATGGTCCGAATGTAAGAAGCAGGAAGCAGAACTACAAGCTGAAAAGCACCAAACGCTGAAGCAAAATAAGAAGGAATATCACAGAACGAAGCTTGATAGCATAACAAAGCTTAAACGCAGAACCAAGATCGCGGACTTATAGCTTAAAGCATGAAGGTCGATCACGCGGGAAGATGGCAGAAGGAAGATCGCCTCTCTTATTGTAATAAAACATACATATGTATTAAGAAAACTGTTAACAACTTACAAAGACTGATGTAGGCCTCCGTATACATACAAATACTTACGTATACTATCGAAGCCAGATGGATGTCGGCAACAATGGTGGTCGGCCGTCAGTGCTCGGATGCCAAAGTTGAGCTGGTCAGTCGACACAATATTCGTGTTCGGTTGCTGGTGACTGGACAAGGGTCCAAACATCGATCGCCGAAGAATACTGGTCACACAGTGGTGGCACACAAATGTTCTCCTCCTCCGGCTTGTTTGCGCGATTGACGAAAGGCTAAGGGGAACTCAATACTGGTCAGTGATGGAGGTGAAGACTACTTTGGGTATCAAATATTATGAACGGGCTGTAGGAACAGTTTGGTTGTTACACAATTATACATTGACTACCGCACTATTGTGAACATTCAGTTCACGATTGTAGTAACACAGATGAGTAACTATAAAATTCAGATAGATGGTTGCAAAAAAAATATAGGAATGTCACATATCCGTGATTGTGAAACAACATATGGGCAATTGTAACAGATGGCTGAATACGAAATAAGACAGTGTTTTATGTTACAGTTATCAAATAAAAGTTGCGTGAATGATGAAAAAGATGAAACAGATAACCGACTATAATATATACATATTGAAGCCGGACAACAAATGGAACTACAAAAAAATACAATCCGAGAAAATCAAGTATCAGATAGGTGACTGTAAAACAATAGCTGCATGTGTCATGGGGTGAATCACATTACATTCATGAATGTGTCAGTTTATAATACCATTTTGCAAAAGCACACACAAGCACCTGACTCCCCACATTAGTGAAATGTCTTTGTAAATGGGCATGTGTTATATTACAGTCATCCATCTGTTATTTGACGGTCGTGAATCTGTCAAGTTCCAAGCGTCCTCTTATTTTGCATTTGTGCATCTATTTCTGACAAACACTAATCTGTCACGTTTAAACGTTCACAAGTTGTTTTACAATCGCCATCTGTATTATGACATGCGATATCTGTTTTTGCTTTTCGCATCAGATATGCAAATATTTGGGTCAACGATATGCCTGTTTGTATTCATGCATATCTCATTTTTCACTTATCAGTGTTTTTATACATGACAATCTGTTAGTTGACATTGATGAATCTGTCACCCTCCAAACTTCCATCTGCTGTTTCACAAAAAATAAGAAGTATTTTTACAACTCAAGTAAATGACGTGACCGTTATATTCTGTCATATGCCATTTTTATTTAGCATTACAAAATTGCACACTCAACTATCTATATCTTGCAATTCATTGAAAGTTTTATACCAGACCATTTGTTAGGTTACACACATCCATCAGTTAGTTCACAGGCGTGAATCTGTAAAGTTCCGCACATCCATCTCTTCCTTTTTTACAATAACTCAGTTGCAAGTCAACACTTCCAAAATATTTCACATATTGACCAGAATCTGCTTCAATTTTTACCATCAATATAAACGAATCATGGCATTTACTGATGGCTCAGGTTGTAAAACAACAGAGCAACAATTGTGAATTACAGTTGGTCAGACAAAAGGTAATAGACGAGTGATTAAGGAGAAACGGGTGACTGATTATAACACGACAGCCAACAGTTTGTAAAAACAAGAAGCTGCTCCTCTAATGTAATAAAACTGCTAGTTGACTATAAATATTACTACTACCCGATTGTAAAGATTCAGATAAATGGCACCAACGACTAGTGGAGACAGATAGGGCAAAATAGACAGTAAAATACAAACCCAAACCCGTCTTCAATCATAAGGAAACAGGTGACTGAAAGTAAGAACACTGATTCCTAACTGTAAGTATTGCTGTGAGCCTACAAGTAGAAGATTAACTCGAAAGAAATGAAAATATAGGAGGACAAGGAGAAGAAAGACACCAATTCGATGAAAACATGGCATGACAGGGAGAGAAGAAACGTGAGTGAGATGACAATATAACATGATAAGGCCAACCAAAAGGTGGAGTAAAAAGTGGAGGAGATGAAAATAAAGATGCAAAGGAGAAGGGACTGATCGGGCCAAAGAGGATGGGAAAACGCTTGACAAGGAAAAGCAATGAAGATGAAGAAGAATACATAGCATGCAAAGGAGCGACAAAACCAATTTTGCGGCTCCTTGTCTTGCTATGTTTTCTTCTCCTTCTTCCTTTGTTTTCCTTGACAAGCTTTTTCCTTCCTCTTTGGCTCGATCTTTCCCTTCTCCTTTTGCATCGCTAGTAACTATAATTACACTTTTGCTTGGCCTTGTCATGCTAAACTTTCATCTCACTCACGTTTCTTATCTACCTGTCATGCCATGTTTTCATCGGATTTGTCTCTTCCTTCTCCTTGTCCTCCTATATTTTTATCTCCTTCGAGTTAATCTTCTCCTTGTCAGCTTTATTTCATCTCCTTCATGTTTTTCCTTTCCTGACCCGCTATATTCTCTTCTTGTCCTCTCTCTTCATCCACTACTTCTGCTTCTCTACCCCTGCCTTCTATCCGACTTCCTCTATACCATCTCAAGGATAATCTTGCTTTGTCTTAATCTTCTCCTTGGCGGCATGCTGTACAGCCAAACAGGAAGAAGATAGTCAGCGCACGCCGCTGTGATTGTAAGAAAACATACATATGTAAGTAAAACACTGCTAACAAGGACTCACGTGGGCATTTGTATACATGCAAATACTTAGGTATAATATCGAAGGTAGAAAGAGGTCGGCGACAATGGTGATCGGCTACTGGTGCTCGGATGGCAAAGGTGAGCCGGTCTTACATAACAAGATCCGTGTTCGGTGGCTGGTGACCGGAAAAGGGTCGAAACATCGGGGTAGTCGGAAGATTACTGGTCGCACGGTGTTTGCACACAACTGTTTGCCTCTTCCCCTGATGAGGGGAACTGAACATTAAGTGGTTAGGCTGCTCTGAGGAAGGAGAGCGACTAGGGAGTACCCCTCATACTTGTATATATAGTGAATGGTTTTGTGTGGAATTTGGCTTTTGCACTCCCAACGCACGTGTGCAATGCTGTAAGCCACCTAAAGTTCTGTGATCAGCTCATTAATTATAATGAGACAACTAGTTTGTTGTGAACTTTCGGTTCACGATTGTAGTAACACAGGTGAGGAGCTGTAAGCTTCAGATGCACAATTATAAAATTATTGTGAAGTTTCAGTTCATGATTGTAGTAAAACAGGTGAGGAATTGTAAGATTCAGATGGACAATTATAAAGAAACGGGTAACCTTGCGCTAAGGACAAACTAAAAATGCATTTGTAGAACAGATATTACAGTCAGATACTACGTGATTGTAGATGCATTCTGAGTCGACGCCATGTCATATTGAACTGTAATTATATAGCCACACATTCACGGTGTGCAATTACAGATTCATGATTGTAAAATGACAGATGCGTGAATGGAAAGTGGCAGATCGTTGTCTGAAATAACAAATGCAATATTGATGAAAAAAGAGGGAAAACGTGTAATAATACAGATGGGCTGGGGTTATCTGTCCTTTTGCAAACTTTTCTTCGTAAATTTACAATAATAAAGTATTTATTTTACATTAATGCATCTCTGTCTTTACAAGCACTACTACAGTCACCAATTTAGTTAAAAGGCACCATCTATTATTTTACAAATGGAAATCTGTCATATTACAAGTATCCATCTGTTACTTCACAGATGGGAACATGTCAAGTTACAAACTCCCATCTGTTATTACAAGCCAACATCTATTACTTACAGACGAGAACCTGTCTAGTTAGAAGCACCCATCTGTTGTTTTATCAATGGGAACTTGTCTAGTTACAAGCGTTGATCTGTTCTCTTATATATGGGACCTGTGAAGTTACAAGCCCCCATCTGTTGTTTTACATATGGGAATCTATCATATTCCAAGTTCTCATCAGTTTTTTTACAGATGCAAACCTGTGAAGTTACAAACACCATCTGTTATTTACAGATGGGAACCTGCCTATGTACAAGATGTCATTTGTTATTTTACTGATGGAACCTGTATAGTTACAAGAGTCTATTTACAAGCTGCCATCTGTTGTTTTTACCGATGGAACCTGTCTAGTCACAGGACTCCATCTTTAACTAATATGTTAGGTTACAAGGCCCAATCTGTTATTTTACAGAATGAAACCTGTCAAATTACAAGTTTCAATCTGTTGTTTTACCAATGGGAACCTGTCTATTTACAAACGTCCATCTGTTATCTTATATGTGGGAACCTGTGAAGTTACAAGCCTCCATTTGTTGTTTTACAAATAGAAATCTGTCATGTTACAAGTTCCCAGCTGTTATTTTACAGATTCAAACCTGTGAAGTTACAAGCACCATCTATTGGTTTACAAATTAGAACCTGTATAGTTACAATCCGCGATCTATTCTTTTACAAATTGGAACCTCTATAATTACAAGCCGCCATCTGTTGTTTTACTGATGGAACCTTACAAGACTCCATCTTTTACTTGACATATGGGATCATGTCAAGTTACAAGTCCCCATCTGTTATTTCACATATTGGAACTTGCCTAATTACAAGCCGCTATCTATTGTTTTACAGATGCGAACCTGTCTAGTTACAAGCCTCCATCTGTTATCTTATAATTGTGAACCTCTTAAGTTACAAGCCCCCATTTGTTTTTTTACGGATTGAAACCTGTGAAGTTACAAGCTCCCATAGGTTATTTTACAGATGGGAACCTGTCTATTTCCAAGCTGACATCTGTTGTTTTACCGATGAAACCTATCTATTTACAACCGCTCATCTGTTATCTTATATATAGGAACCTGTGCAGTTACAAGCCCGCATCTGTTGTTTTACAGATTGGAATCTGTCATGTTACAAGTTCTAATCTATTTTTTTACGGATTAAAACCTGTGAAGTTACAAGCATCTATCTATTATTTTACAGATGTTAACCCGTCTATGTACAAGCCGCCATCTGTTGTTTTACCGAATGCACCTGTCTATTTACAAGCTCCCATCGGTTATCTTATATATGGAAACCTGTGAAGTTACAAACCCGCATCTGTTTCCTTACAGATTCGAATCTGTCATGTTACAAGTTCTAATATGTTTTTTAACAGATTCAAACCTGTAAAGTTACAAGCTGTCATCCATTATTTTATAGACGGGAACCTGTGTATTTACAATCCGCCATCTGTTGTTTTACCGATGGCACCTATCTATTTACAAGCGGCCATTTGTTATCTTATATATATTTGAACCTGTGAAGTTACAAGCCTCCATCTGTTGTTTTACAGATTGGAATCGCCATGTTACAAGTTCTAATCTGTTTTTTTATGGATTGAAACCTGTGAAGTTACAAGCTCCCATCTGCTATTTTACAGATAGTAACTTGTCTATTTACAAGCCACCATCTGTTATTTTACCGAATGTACTTGTCTATTTACAAGCTTTCATTAGTTATCTTATATATGGGAACCTGTGAAGTTACAAACTCACATCTGTTTTTTTACAGATTCAAATCTGTCATGTTACAAGTTCTAATTTGTTTTTTTATGGATTCAAACCTGTGAAATTACAAGCTCCCATCCGTTATTTTATAGATGGGAATCTGTGTATTTACAAGCCACATCTGTTGTTTTTTACCGATGGCACCTGTCTATTTATAAGCTCCCATCTTTTATCTTATATATTGGATCCTATGAAGTTACAAGCTCCATCTGTTGTTTTACAGATGGGAATCTATCATGTTACAAATTCTTGTCTGTTATTTTACAGTTGCAGACCTGTGAAGTTACATGCTCCTATCTGTTATTTTACAGATTGAAACCTGTCTACTAACAAGTTGCCATCTATTTTTTAACCGATGGAACTTGTATATTTACAAGACTCCATCTGTTACTTCACAAAAGGGAACATGTCAAGGTACAAGCCCCCATCTGTTATTTTACAGATGTGTACATGTCTAGTTACAAACGCCATCTGTTATCCTATATATTGGAACCTATGAAGTTAAAGCCCCCATCTGTTATTCTACAGATGGGAACCCGTCTAGTTACAAGTTGCCATCTGTTCTTTTACCGATGGGAATCTGTCTAGTTACAAGCGTCAGAATCAGCTCAATCGAAAATTTGTTTCCCAAGTTATGACATTTTCTCCAAAACAGCAACTAGCAATAAAACAGCTACTACTACTGTAAAAAATTGTAACTGCTCCAGCAAAATTTTAGGTTTTGTTTTTTCAAATTGAGTACCTTATGGACAGAATTGGATTGAGATTTAAACATGAAAGTTGCAACTCTCTCCGAAAGCTTTCTGATGCCTCAAGAATTAGCTTAATTGGAAATTTGTAGCTCAAGTTATGACATTTTCTCCCAAACAGTAGCAGGCAGTAAAACTGCCGCTACTGCACAAAATTCAGCTGTAATTTGGCTCATTTTCAAGGGTCTTTCTAGGCTGAACTGGACTAAGGTCAAAACATAAAAATTGTAGCTCATTCTCTTAGCTTTCCAGGAATTTTTGAATTGTTCAAATCCGAGTTTTCTAGCTTTATATATGAATTTTTACCCAAACTGGTGCTTCTGAAATTCTTAGCAGAAACAATTCTTAGCAGGACCAGTTTCGGTAAAAAATATATATCTCGAGCTAGATACTCGGATTTGGCCAATTCAAAATTCTTGGAAAGCTAAGAGCAGAAGTTACAACTTTCATATTTTTATTTTAATCTAATATGTGCAAAACACACCCAAAATTAAAGAAACAGAAGCTGCCGAATTTTTGGCAGAAACAACTCTTTGCAGGACCATTTTCGGTAAAAAATTCATATGTTTGAGTTACAAAACTTGAATTTGAGCAATTCAAAATTCTTTGGAAAGCTAAGAGAAGAAGTTACAACTTTCATTTTTAATTTTAATCTAGTTATGCACAAAACACACGCAAAATTAAACAAATTCTTCAGCAATCCGTTTTGTTACAATTGTACATCTTTTTTTTACAGTTCGGTATCTATTATTTTACAGTCACTATCTATTATTTTACAGTCACTGATCTGTTAACCCAGACCACGCGAAAATTGAAGGACATTTTGGGTGTACAAATTACTTTAACTAGGTAATTTTTTAAGATATAGACTTTTGTAAAAATATTTTTGCTTCTGACCTTAAGGGTAAATATTTTTTATTTAATTTTCTTTTTTAGTAATTATCCCAAAGAAAAAAGGCAAATATCCCGTGATAGTACTTCCTTTTCACATGTTATGTTAGTCAGATGAAACACTAAGGTCTTTTGGATGTGGGATTTTGGAGTCATTAGAACCAGATGGCTTTGGCTTCAATCAGCAAATGCTTGAGAGATCGGTCCACTTGGAGTGAAATGAAGTCTTCAGCCATTCTTACATATTTTCCTCCTATGAACACAGCTGGGACGAGGGGGTGCACCCTGTCCTCTGCAAGGCCCTGTCCGTTTCCCTCCCACTAGCCTCTTGGTCCGGTTGGTGAACTGGGCTAACCCCAAGATCATAGAACAGTGCTCTCATACTGTGGCAAATGCAACAGGAGCTCCTCGGGAAAATCACCAGTCTTTTTTTTTTTGCCAAGTCGCTAATCCTCTTCGTTTCAGTAGCTTCTGGCTTTTAAATTGGAGAGAGAAATGAAATTGGTAGAGCAAAGAAATTGCTTGTAATGCAATCAAGCTTGTGTCTTTATGGTGCATTCAAGCTTTCCTCACCCCTTATTTATAGCCGCAACCTGCAAGAAGTGGATAGATGTTTAATTCACCAAAGCAAAAGAAAAATGCACAAAAAATAAGTAAAGATTATTGGGATATTTGTTTTGGATAATGGTGGTGATGTTTGCTTCATGGGGAGTCTTTGTTTAAGAAGAAATTGACGGAATATCCATCTTCTAAATTTCCTGTACACACGAACTGTTAGATACGTTTTTTATTTAATAATAGTTAAGAAGGATATATTCTTCTATATTGCTTAACACTTTCTAGGGATGCAACTTCTAGAAAAGGGAGAAATCATTATAATTTGCATATGATGATGTGAAAAAACAAAATCCTTTCCATATCATATAACCGAGAATCGTATTAAGCAGTGGAAGTCAGCTTCCTTGAAAGTGCTGGCTGTGTGTGCATCAAACACACAATCAATATTGTGTCATAAAAAATTCCATTAATTGCCATTAGCATTTGCTTCTTTGGTATACAGGAAATATTTAAGAGGTGCCACATTGCGACAGAACAATCAATCTGCCTTTTCAATGAGAGAGCAGGAGTATCAAGGGAGTGGATAGTTTAAAAATCTTCATCATCATAGTTTCAGTTCTTCCTTTATTTTCCTTCTTTTCTTAAAAAGTAGAGATACTTAAAGAGTTGAAAGATCAAGTCCAACGGCCTATCTGGCTGATGAATATCGTGATTTGAGCTATCAAATTATTGACCAAAAAAGCACAGGGTTGAATGAAGCGGTGGCTGCTGCTCCGTTGCTGCGGCTGGTGCTGTTGCTGCTGTTGCTGTAACTGAGACATTCTCAACTACAAATAAATGAAAGCTTTCAAATTTACAGGGCCTTGGATTATTCGTAATAAATGGGAATGCATGAAAACATCAAGAAGAACCAGAGAAGAAAACTGACTTGAGACATTTATTTATTACAGCCAAGCATCTTCAATACATCTCCGGATCTCCATAAGGCAAAGCAGGACGCCCAGCCTGTAGAGGTGACCCATCATCTCAAGCTACATCACCAACAGAATTTGCAAGCCCAACCTCCTCAAGACTCATGCCTCAATTATCCAGAAGCATACTCAACCTTCAGCTTTCTGCGTCACTGGCTGATGGGGATGTCAAATTTTTCTGTGCAAATAAGCTCTTGTGCTCTGGTGTCAGCGTCTGAAGTTGATTAAAGGGGTGGCCACCCTGCATGTATGATTTTTGCTCCTGTAGGATCCCCCATTGAAGCTGATCCAAACCCCAGCATATATTAAAAAGACAAAAAGTGACATAAGAGCAAAAAAGGATATTTCTTTATTTTCTCTTAGTTTTTTGTGTGTATAAATTTATATATCTACTGGCAAAAGAAGCAAGGAACCATAAGGAAGAAGAAGAAAAAATATAGACAATGTTGAAAAACCTGTCCGGCACGGCCATTCAAAAGATTGGAATATGGTAAAAAAGAAAAAAGAAAAAGAAAAAAAACCCAAAAAAATATTAAAGCCATGAGAACAGAAAATGCAAATTGGACATCAACATAAAAAGACGAGAAAAACTAAAGAAATGCAAAAAAAGGACAAGACTGCCATTTGGAAGAGAAAAAATTAGAAGAAAAAATGCTTGCCAAGTTGAATGACCAAGTCCAAGGCAGCACTCAATGATGGAATTGAAGAGAAAAGAACATCATTAAATATTAAGGCCTAGAACAGTGAACCGCAAGCCATGAAAGAGTAAAAGGGAAAATGAAAAACAAACTCTTGACATGACAAAAGAAAGCTAGTAATGAAGCATGAAGAGAAAATTCATCTGTACATCTCACTTCTATTCAGAACTCATTATCTATTTATTTGTATATATACCGACCAAAGAAGCAGAGAGAAGGCAGTGGGTGTTGTGCTGGACAGCGCAAAGTTCACTTCTCCACTTAAGATCCTCGAAGCTGGCCAAAGAAGCAAACATTCTATTATATAATTATGTTGAAGTGTCTTATTGGTTCAATTTCATTAAGTCCTCTTTGAAATATTTCTATTTATTTCCCCCTGTATCCTTTGAAATGCCTACTTCATTAAGGCATGAACCAGTACTAAGGTCAGCCAAAGAAACACAAATAATCTCCCCTTTCATTGAAATTCAAAAACGAAGAGCATTATGTGATGGCTGACCCTTTTATTCAATATGTTCGAGCGAAGACACTTCCAGAAGGCCATACGCCACAAATATGGGATACCATACTCACTCAAAAAAAACCCATTTTAATGTATAATACAAATGCAATGTGAATCTCTTACTATTGTGCTTGCAAGTACCTGAATAGAAATGTTGGTCAGGGGAATTTTTTCAACTGGGCACCAATCATCACTAAACAAGATTGACTAACATCATGGATTGAACATGATATATGGTTTCACAATGTACAAGCATTGGATAGAGGATCTAAACAAGAAGATCCCCTATTGGCCAAAGAAACTAAACATGTCCTTTCGCACATCAAGTACTGCTGAAGCTGTGTCATTTGCTGTCAACATATGTAATATGGGTCCCTCCTTAAGCAGACACAAGGATTTAAAATATTAACAAATTTCTTTTTTTTTTTATAAAAAAAAAAAAAAAAAAAAGAAGAAGAAGATAGTGGGCAATTGCTGTTTCAGTGAAGCAGTAATGTGCTAGAAGAAAACTTTGGTTTTTTTCAAAGGTTAATAGCAATCTGCAGTTCGAAGTTTCCAGAGGTTAAGAGTAATCTGCAGGCTAGTTAATAGATTTCTGCAGTTCGAAAAGTCATAGTGTCAACAGAGACTGAAAATCCTACGTCTGTAACCGCAAGATGAGAAAACCATTGTTGCGTGGCCTATCGTTGCTTTACAGAAGAAAGAGGAGTTCACTGCTTTACTGCATGATACTATTGCATCGTCTTCCTGCATCCGTTGTCAGAAAGAGCAGGGCAGAAGAGGCTATCTAGCATAATGGAAACAGAGCAGGATTGACAGAGCTACAAACAGTTTTTCTATCCACTGCGAAGTCTGAGAATCAGAGAAGAAGACTCTGCTACAGATAGGAATAGCAGGTAGCAGAAACAGCAGAATGGGGAGAAATAGACGCTGCAATTCGACTGAATCAGTTTTGAGTTTCTGTTAGTCAAGGCCAAAGCACGACACCAGCAGTAAACCAAGGCGCACCACTACAGCAGGACAACAGTGAAGGCACAGCAGGGTAGTGCTGTGTAGCAGCCACCCAGCATATTTTGTTGTACCATTTTTTGTCTTATTTCTCATATCTTGTATATAGGGTTTTTCCTTCTCATGTAATATATATAGAGATAATTTCCTACTACGGTAGGGTGTTGGGTTGAATACAATTGCTTTGTGGTTTTTCCCTTTCCACTCTGTCTCACATCTCTTCTATCTCCTCTCACATGGTATCGGAGCCATAGCAATCATTCTCATCTCTGTTTCTTCGAAAATCAAACTTCAACTGCAATGGCCTCTAATGACTCAAACAACCCAACTGGAGCAAGGGAAACTCCTTCTCACTCACGAAACTCGGTAAGCTCTCTCCCTCAACGTTTGAGCCAATTTTCAGCTCCTGTAACACCCTATCTCCCTATCAAATTGGAGGAAAGAAATTCCATGGTGTGGAAAAACTAGTTGCTCAATGTTATTTATGCTAACAGTCTAGCAGGGTTTATAACTGGTGAAATTGTGAAGCCCTGTGAATTCTTAGACGAAGAAAGAAGTGTGAAGAACCCGAATTTCTGACATGGAATCAGATTAATAGACTAATTATGAGCTGGATTTATGGGTCTCTTTTGGCGGATGTTCTTGGTCACATAGTGGGTCTGTCAACCACTCATGAAATCTAGGAATCACCTCAAAGAAGGTACGAGTCATCCACAATGGCAAGGGCAATGAGTCTCCGGTCACAACTTCAACAGCTTACTAAAGGGGGGAACACGGTCTTACAATATTTAGCTGAGCTTAAGGCATTAACAGATCGATTGGCAGCCATAGGAGAACCAGTATAGGTTACCTTTTGGAGGGCCTTCCCGTGGAATATGATGCCTTCGTCACCTCCGTGTACAACCGTTCTGATGAACCGAGCCTTGAGGAAGTCAAACCCTGCTAGTCTCGTTCGAACAGCGTATGGAGAAAAGATTGGCTGCTGAATCAATTGTTCTTCCACAGGCTCAACTTAGTTCTCTAAACTTAGGCCAACGAAGCTCTCGGTCGCCCGGGCAACTGTACGGAAGCCAGAAGGCTAACTTCAATGGACAGCAAGGTGGGAGACAGTGAACGCTGAAACTTCGTTCCTATGCTTTGCAGATGCCTAGCCCAGGTGAACCGGCTAATTTTTCTGGCCCACGGTTTCAACCTGGCCTACTGGGACATAACCCACAAGGGTTATGCGGACCAAGACCTCGCGGGCCAAATGCTCGAGATAAAATTAAATGTCAGCTATGTCACAAAACTGGGCATACAGCGACCCAGGGTTTTCAACTGTAAGATTTTGCCTATCAATTCCAGCTCAAGCCCATGTCTCTCGGATGACGGGGTCTATAGACTCGGGTCAACCTGAATGTGAATCTTTTCCTATGTCGACTCAATCAGGCAGATCACAGCTAGGGTTTTCATCTTCCATCTCTCAGCCTCCTATGACACAAATAGACTGGTTGATTGACTCTGGTGCAACCTACCATATGATGCCATCACTAGCAAATTTGAGTTATCCGAATACCTTACACTGTTCTTAAAGTAGTTATTTATAAACTTTATTAGACAAGGCCGGCATGACTAAGTATAAATTTATAGCAACTCCCATGGCTCCCCATTTAAATTTATTATTATATGACAGTAAGAAGTTGCAGGATCTAATATTCTATCGCAGTCTTGTAGGGGCCTTACAATACTACACTCTCACTCGACCTGACTTTAGTTTTATTGTAAATAAATTGTGTCAATTTTTACATTCTCCTACCACTGCTCACTCACAGGTTGTGAAATGCATTTTACAATATCTTAAAGGTACCCTCAATCATGGAATCACTTTTATAGCTAATTGGTCCCTGGCCTTAACTGGGTACACAGATTTAGATTGGGCTGGTGCTTTGATGACTGCAAAAGTACCAATAGTTATTGTATTTTCCTAGCAAAAAGTGATATCTAGATCTAGTATTGAGATAGAAAATCGAGCTGTTACCATGTTATTGCTGAAATCATTTGGATTAAGCCCTTCATCAAAGAATTGCAAGTCCCATGTCAGTCTCCTCCGCTGGTTTTATGCGATAACTTGAGTGCTGTTCACCTATCGGCTAACCCTATTCTCCATGCTCGTGCCAAACATGTTGAGATTGACTATCATTTCATCGGGAGAGAGTTGTGAATCAAATGCTTCAAATTCAGCATATTCCTGCAGCAGATTAGCTTGCTGATTGTCTCACCAATCCTTTGTCAACTCATTCCTTTCTGCATCTTCGGACCAAGCTCTCAGTTCTAAATCGCCCAGATAGCTTGCGGGGATATGTTAGCCAAGGCCAAAGCACTACACCAGCAGTAAACCAAGGCGCACCACTACAGCAGGACAACAGTGAAGGCACAGCAGGCACAGCAGGGTAGTGCTGTGTAGCAGCCATTCAAGCATATTATGTTGTACCATTTTTTGTCTTATTTCCCATATCTTGTATATAGGGTTTTTCCTTCTCATGTAATATATATATATAGAGATAATTTCCTACTCCAATAGGGTGTTGGGTTGAATACAATTGCTTTGTGGTTTTTCCTTTTCCTCTCTGTCTCACATCTCTTCTATCTCCTCTCACAGTTTCTGGCTCCTTTAATTTGTTTTGGTTTCTGTTTTGAGTCTCTGTTAATGTTTGTTTGCTGGTTTGGATTCATCTGGCTTGGGTATACTGGTTCTTGTTTGAACCAAAGGAAATTAGCTTTGCTAATTGCTTTGTACTCCTCCTGTACCCATTAATTTCAGTTAGTGAAATATTTTGACTGGACTAGGTCCGTAGTCTTTACTTTGCATTGGGTTTTCCACATTAAAATTCAGTGTCTCTTGATTGATTATATAAATTAGTTCTTCTTAGTTTATTTTATATTGCACAAAGGGGAAAACTGCTTATTTGCTTCTGCCGTAATTCTTTCATTTTTCCCAACAATATAGACCTCTTAAGGATTTGTTTGGCATGAATCACACGAGGCATGAGAATGGCCACGGTTGGAATTAGGTATATAACACCTGAAAGAAGCATAGGAAGAATGTGGAGCTTGTGTTGGATGCAGAATCACTGGTATGCACAAATATATAGATCTAGTATGCAAATTGTAGGAAAATCCTATGAAGGATCACATGGCTTTACTTCCTACTCACCATCATCAATTTAGAGTGATGGACCATGCCGTATTCTAATTGGAAAACATCTTGCCCTGCCATCAGCATAGCCAGAAGAAGATCCTAATGAAATTATAGAGACAGGGCTGGCCTCCTGGTATATAAGAAAGAAAATTCACTGGCTAACATGCTGGTTAGTTATGCTTAAATAAAATTAAGTCATTTATATTCTTTTTTAATTCAATATAAGCACCAAATGGTTCTAAACCGTATCTGCCGAAAGATAAACCAGTGCAGTGGAGAAACTAACTAAAGTTGAAGTGTCAGTATATAGGTATGCTTTTGGATACTCAACATGGTTCAAACCAGCGTAAAACTAGTAGATCAAAGTTATGGGGATTGAAGGCTTATGATGACGCTGTTTCCGGATAATGCATCAACTTGTTAGACAGGCTGACGAGGAAGTCCATTACGGGATAATTCGCTTTTGAAGGATAATAAAAGCCATATCGTGTCAATACGTCAGAGGAAACAGGGGATGGAAATAAGAACAGCAAATTAATCAGTAATCTCTATTATTCCCTCTTCCATACTCTTTAGCCTCTGCACATTTTAATCAAAGCACATGGATATTTCATCAAAAGCCTTGAAGGCTTCAACTATTAGCAGATTACTATAAGGGAAAATTGTGTGCTTTCTAAGGCAATTTTTATATTGAACTATGTAGATCTGTGAGGCCCTCTTTAAAATAATTTGTGCAATAAAAAGCAAATGTCTAGGATCACAAGTAGGACGCTGTGATCGAATCAGAGGATGATTTTAACTGAAGAGTTCTGAACCAGCACAGGAATTAGAGATGAATTTTTGAACTTTACGTGAAAATGAATTGGAAAGTAAGCTGAAAAGTCCTTTTGCTAGGGATTAGCGTTAGATGGTAGAGGGAAAAATTTCTCACTCACATAGTTAAATCTTGTTATGTCAGTTATCTCATACTAAGCTTATTTTGCTTGCTGGTAACACACATACCATAGACGGCCTTTGTTTTTATGACCACAAATTTAATAAACATGCAATCCAAGGCACAGGGTTTGCTAGATGATGAATATGTGACACAAAATCTGGAAGAGAAACTACTGCTTAGTCCTTGAAAGAAACATGCATCATAAGTTCATGCAAATCATTGCATTTCCCTTGTATCAAAGTCTTCTCTGATCTACAAGCTAATTTAGAATTTTCTCCCGAAATCTGTAGAAAATCATAAGCATCAGATTGCCTGGTATTGTTATTCATGCTTAGATCTTCCTCCACGGATACATTGCTCCTGCAAGCCGAGCTGTCTCAAATGTCTTAGATGTCCCAAAAGGCATCTTGCACTTTATGTTTGAGAGGCACAGAAGTAAAGATATTTGGTTCCTGCCATACTTGAACAAACTTCTATCCTAAAATTGATTCATGAGGTTGAAAAAGAATTAAACTTCACTCAACCTATGGGTGGTGGTCTCACAATTCCTTACAGAGAAGACACCTTCATCAATCTTCTCATTTAAGCAGTTCATGAGATTAGAACTGAGGATAAAGTGTGGACAAAACAAAAACATTATAGTCAGTTTTGTAAATAACAGACCAAAAAAAAAAAAAAAAATTGAAGGAAGGTTAAGTACGTAAAATTTATGCTAGATACTACATCTTATCCACTAAACCCACTTTTCCGATACTTTTACCTTGTCTCACCATAAATACAAAGTGTGTGCCATCCAATTATAATGTGACTTGCATATCACACAAATTCAAGGAAATTACACATTTTCTAATAGTCTACAGCCACAGATCACCCTGCTTTGTTTTTGACTACCATACCCTTAGTGCCCTACAACTAAAACATGTCTTAGGACACTCAAGGTCTTTGGATGGGATCAGCCTCAACATGAGCACCATTAACACCTCTCAATACTTAAGCTAATATTATATCAAATGAAAACCCAAATGAAATTTAACATTAAATCCTTGGGCCTTAACCACAGACGCCCTGTCTCAGAAAGACAATTGAAAGATCTAATTAGGTTGTTATGTGAAGGAAATT
Organism: Thlaspi arvense; assembly: GCA_911865555.2. Taxonomy (NCBI): domain Eukaryota; kingdom Viridiplantae; phylum Streptophyta; class Magnoliopsida; order Brassicales; family Brassicaceae; genus Thlaspi; species Thlaspi arvense. The sequence continues at coordinate 73,870 of CAJVSB020000853.1, forward strand.
CTTGCCTTTGGGCAAATAATTTTTAGGCCATCTTTTTAGCACGCATCTATCCACATCTTCTCAGACAATATTTTTCACCTATCCATATATACAAAACAAACAGGTTTACCTCTAACACATTTCAGGTAAAACACAACTAGCATTATCCACAGGACATGTTCATACACCTGTCGGTTATTTGCAGAACCCAATCAACATAGCCATTTGCACTACCAACTTCATCCTCAATAAGATCTGAAAGCCGAAAGTAACCTCCTCTGGGCCGTTCAGCTTGTCCCACAAGATGACATTGCTGATAATAAGGAATTTCTTCAGTATGCTCATCAGTTTTTTCAATATTTCACTATCACACTCACATAGATTAACCCGGAGAAAATAACAAAAGAAAACATCTATGTGCTGACAAAGATTTCACTTTCATAAACACAATTGTGTACCGCTGAGAGACAGACAATAAATTTGTGGTCACTCCAACTGTTCACATTTATTCCAAGAAAAAGATAGATAACTAAATGCCAACCGCAGCAGATATCTGAAACACTTTCAACAAACAGTAAAATGAACAAATAAAATTAGCAGAATAAAGGGGGAAAAAAATACTTCAAGCTTGAAGCAGGTCCTCATTATTGGGCATATGTACAAATATGTAACCAAGATACAAGGCAAAAACAAATTCCCCTTAAGCAATAAATAGTTCATTCTTGCCGTAAGCTTTAAAGAGGTGTCTTCCTTCCAGTGAAAAGTATGGAAAATCAAGGGAAACCCTCTGCTTTATCCATTTTATTGGAAATATGTAACCAATATCCTCCAAGAACAAGACCAAGTAACTAGTTTTATGTCTACAGACATCTAGAAGAATTTAACATTAGTAGTCAAAGTCTTCTTTTTGAGGGTGAAAGGGTGAGCCAGGTGTGCTACTTGTAGAGGTTTGCTGCACTGCAACCTTGGAGTCATGGGACTTGGTTATCATAAAAACCCTTTTGTGTCTCAAAATGCAGGCAAAAGGCTCTTTGTATCTCACCCTCCCCAAACAGTCTTGGCCATGACGGGAATTTGGTCGGAATTTCAGCATTTTAAATTAAAATGCCATGGCATTTTCAGCATAAGAAGCTTTGAAGACAGGACTCACCAACAGAGCAAATTAAGTATGCAAAAATATTGATAGTTTCTATATGCCAGGCACATCTGGAGCATTAACAGGCAATTCATCCTAAAATGGACATCTACTTCAAGCAAAAGAATTATTTCAAGACCAAATTTCCGATATAAAAAAATGCCCAAGACTCTTAGCACCCTTTTTTCAGCATAATAAGCTTCTTGGTGAAGACAGGACCCACCAACAACAGAACAAATAAAGTATACAACTTTATTGGTAGTTTCTACATGCCAGGCATATCTGGCACATTAACTGACAATTCATCCTAAAATGGGCGATTTGACACGACCCACAAAGAACAGAACAAATTAAGCATACAAAATTATTTGTAGTTTCTACATGCCAGGCATATATCTGGCACATCAACTAACAATTCATCCTAAAATGGGTGATCTGCTTCCAGCAAGAGAAACAATTTCAAGTCCAAATTTCCAATAACAACCCAAAAACTTTTAGCACCCAATTTTTTGAAGCTCCATAACTCGCATGGAAATAACCGAACATACTTAACAAAGTACTAAGTGTGTGTGTGCACGCCCATGCATGTGCATACATATATCACACAAACTTACATATACATAGACATATATTAGCAATGTAAAATCACTAACATTCAAAATATAAGGTAGAAGCAAATAACATCAAAACTTTCAAAACCAAATCTCATAAATTGGAGACAGTATCATTATCAGAATTTTCCAAATTTACTAAACCTTTTGCATAATTGAAGAATTTTGCTATTCAGCCATGCCCAAAAAAATTCTAGTATGCAGTTAGACTAAATTCTGGCACATCAGAAGAAAATGCAGAGTCCATCATCTTGGTCCTAAAGCCATCTGTATCTTAAAGTGCAACTACAGTCAATGTGGCATAAAACAAAAAGAAACGGTTGCCAACAGTGTCCCACCAACATCATAAATCCGTTATACTCAAATCACAGAATGAACCGTTTAGACATTAATTAAGCATCTTCTAAGTCTCCCCCAACCACCCTCCATCCCCCCCTCCCCCACCTCCTCCCCCAAAAAATAAATAAATAAATAAAAAGGCTGGGTTGGAAAAATAAGAAAAATAATGAAACAAAAGAACAAAAAAGCAAGCTTTTACTTTTATAGCTAACTTGGTGCCAATTACCTAGTCCAATCAAAACCATGACACGCATGGTCAACTGCCAGTAAACCAAAGGAATGTGAAACAAAGGATTAACTAATATTAAAAAGTGATTTGTAAACTAATACAAGAGTCTTTGTGCCGCACATACCTGCATGGCCACTTTTGAAATGAATTCGACAACACAAATATTTAAGTTTAAAATTTTATCATTTTATTGTTTTCCTGCTATGCTCTGGTAACCTAGTATTTTAGATGAAAACTGCAATTTTTGCTTTTACTCTTCATGTTCAAAGAAGAAATTTGTTGCCTGATCAACACCTAGACTTCAAGATCGTCCAATTTTTGACACCACATCAATCTGCCACTCAATGCTCAATGCTGGTGATTAAGATCCAAAACAATACCCTTTCAGAAAAATCACAACTAATGCAGAATCAGAGCAATAACATCCCAAAAAAATAATAATAATACTACATGAACAATTTGATTGTTAGTAAACTGATATTTTTTAATATGGTGTACAGATTCTTGGAATTAAAAAAAAAAATACCCTTGAAAAGTATGTAGCAAAGTCTCCTCCCAGAAGATTCATAGCTATATCAGGTGAAATCATTCTACAAAAACCTACTATAAACCGAAAACCATTGTCATATACATAAAGGCTTCTGGGGCCTAAGCACTCTGCGGCAAGTGGTATCCTTGAAACATTGAGCCCATCAACCAAAGAATCTGCCTGCAAAAAAGAGAGGCAGCTGGTTATGAGATTCATTAGACAAAGCATAATTCACCACCGCTAGAATCTCTTACCTTCACAAGACACTCATCAACCCAAAACAAATTAGGTTATAGCAACTTCAACAATCTTTTAACAGGTAAAGCCATCCAGGTATATCCTGCAGCATGGCATTCATCAAGCTGCCCATCGCCATATCTACCACAACGGGCACTAACTTACATAGTTCTAATCCACATAGTGGCAAGAAGAAGTTACTGGATATATCATCCTGCCTTCCAAGCAATCCTGCACAGCATATAGATTGCGATACGCTCTCAGGGCTCTGACAATCGTCTGTTGAACCAGTTTCAAGTTTCTTCCAGATTATAGACAAAGTTCTCTCAATTGCTGGAATTAACTCATTTAATAGTTGGAAAAATCAAGAGCCTACTCGTACTAAATTTTTCATTTTCATATGACAAAAACAGGCAAATAGTAAGGTAAGGAGCAAAGTGAATTTTGTACCTAGCCTAGAAAGCAAAGAAAAGTGTCAGCATGGCAATGCATCTCTTCTAAATCTGCAACAACTGGTGCTGCAGCTGTATGATGTTTCTGCACAAAAAATTTGGACTAAATAGGCAGAAAAACTATTTGATAGGATACAAGCAATCAAATTCTATCTGAATTTGTTTCTTTAGCTCTTCATTGCTTGTTGAAGTGAATTTCTATGTGCGGTTATAATATTATAGCACCTTTTATTAGGTTAAATTGGGGTAGTTTCCCATAAAGGAGCCCCTGTAATCATCCCAGGTGCATGGTTACATTATTTCTCAATTGAAATCCTCATTGATCTCTGTTAACATTTGAATATGGATTGAGAAGAAGAATTCACATCAAAAAAAAAAAAAAAAGAAAGAAAAAACATCATTTCCTTTATAAAACCAAATTATGAGAAGACATCTCGCGTGGATACTGTCCTGTAAGTACAATTTACTGAAATTTTCTTGAGGATTTAAATTTACTGAAGCTTGAGAATAAAGCTGTCTGTTGTATCACCAGTTATGTTTTTCCCACCATATTCTATGTCTCAAGTTCATTCACAAGCCATGCCCTTGAGTTAGGTCCATGATCAAATTGAGGAAAAAGGGGACCAAGTTCCATGAGAATTATGTACTTCTTTCCAAGCTCCAACTCCTCAATGGTTCCATATATGACCTGTTCCAAGTTTTCTGGGACATTTCGTTCATACGAGTTTGTTTCTTTAGCAAGTAGCTCCTTTTCTATTAACATCGCATTGCTTATTCATTAGTGAAAAGCTTGGAGTAACTGCAGTAATGAGAAAGAGGGAGCACTTGAAATGATTGTGTCTCTTTTCAATTAACCAAATTTTTTAAAAAAAGGAAAAAAAGAACTCATTATGCTTCTAAATCTTTCTGAGGTAAAATCAGACTTATACTTTACCCATTTGGAAAATCCAAATCGTGATGGGCAGCAACCAGGATCACTAGTAGGAGATCAGGTTGAAAGCCGTCCTTCACAGATAAATCAACTAGCAAAAATATCAAAAAATAAGATAAAATCCGGACCAAAAAAAATAAAAGTCAAAAATTTGAGTTGTATTTGGTATAGTTACACTGTGACGTGCGAATAGTAAAATTCTTTCAATTTATCACCCATTTTTATTCCCCTCCTCTTCATCTCCTGAACCACAAACCTTGCTTCATCGAACCTCTTCAAATTAATCAGACGGCTCGCCAGAAGCCCGAAGCTCTGCTCGTCCAATCCCTCATCCCTCCCTCCATAGCTCATCACAAACTCCACCGCCTGCTCATAGTAGCCCACACTCAGCATCGCCCCTATAACATGAGCGTGGCTAGCGTACAGCAGCGGCGCGCCATCTTCCTCCATCCTCCTCAGCATTGCCAGAGCACCCTCCACCTTCCCAGTCCTGCACGCTCCCAGGACGAGAGCGTCGTAGGTCCTCGTATCCGCCCTCAGCCCCTCCTCCTCCTCCATTTTCGTCAGCAATTCGGCAGCTGACGTCAGATCTCCGGCGTGGCAGTACGCCGTGAGCAGGTAATTGTAGCCCGTAAGATCTATCGGGATCTGGATCTCTCTCATCAGATCCACCACTCGCCATGCCTCCTCCATCTTCTTCTTCTTCGTGAGAGCGTTGAGGATCGGGTGGAACGTGACCGCATTCGCACCGAATCTGTTCCGGACCATCCCGTCGAGCACGCGCAGGGCCTCGTCGATGCGGTGGAGCTTCGAGAGATGAGCAATTAGGGCGTCGTACGCCGTCTTTCGGCGAAGCCTTCGTCGATCTGCGATAGGGCTTCGGTAAGATCTTCGAGCACGGATAGGTCAGTGGAGATGAACTTGAAAGTGTTGGTGGTGTTGAAGAAGCCGTCGCTGATGCGCTTGTTGAGGAGGTGGCGGAGGGCAACGTAGTCGCGGTCGCGGCCGGCAGCGCAGACGAGCTCATCGTAGGCGGCAGAGCTGGGGAGATCGGGGATGGGATATTTGTTCTGCAGTGCGAGTGGTTTCAGGGTTTTACGAACCAGTTTGTGAAGAACTCGCATGGCTTTTCAGGCAGGGTTTAACGCATACGAATTAGATATGAATTTTGAGCTTTACGTGAAAACGAATTGGAAATTAAGCTTAGAAGTTTAGCCTTTGGCTGGGGATTATGGTTCGATGGAAGAGTGAAAAAATTCCGCCCCCTTGTGACAGACAGGGTATGTCCATTGGACTGACAAGAACTAGAGACGTTAATACATGGTACAAGGTCGGGACAGCGAGCACGCCGAGCGGGGGTTTAAGGGATGCAGTTGATGTTAGATGCTGCCAGCGCCTAGTAGCTTAATAGAAAAGAAACGTGTAGTTTTTTTAGTTTTAATTTTTTTATTTTTTATTTTAAAAAATGTAAAATAATAAAAAAAATTTATTTTAATTATTTATAAATTAATTTAATATTTAATATTGTATCTATAATTTTTTTTATTTGATTAAACATAAAATAAAAAATTTAAAAATTAAAATTAAAAAAACTGTATACATGTCTCTTTTTTATTAGTATGTTAAAAAATTATCTCATGATAATACCTAATATCAAATAAACCATTACAAAACTACGTTTGGTGTGCATTTTTTCCGTGAAAAAGTAAGAAGGCAAATGTAACAGTGAGGCCACCAAATGAGGAGGAAATTTGAACTAATTACAATTTGGCTTGACTATAGATTTTTTGGTTCGTAATTGGGAGGGAAAGGAAACGCGATTCGCCTTTAAACTGTTTGGTGGCGTTCCTTACTATCTTAGAAGTAGGGTGGTGTTTTTTTACTATCTCAAAAATGTGTTTTGTAAAATTAAAATATATTTTTAAAATATTATTTTTTTGGTGTATATTTATAAAATTTATATTTAAAATTATTTTTTATATTCTTTTTGAAATAAGATTTATGTGAAAAAATTAAAATATTATAGGCTAGTAAAAAGAATAAAAAAAAATTAAGAAGTTAATATAAGGAGTGAAGTATTGAAATTAAGAGGTGTAGAGCTAAATTGATACACGGTTAGAAGATATCAATTGCAGCAGTGCATTATTCATTTTCTCCACATCTTCACTGTCATCTGTATTTACTTTCCTATTAAAGAAGAAGCTCATGGCTTATTGGAGAAGAAGCTCGCTAGACTAAATTGCATGCGTCTGAATCATTCCAAACCCCCTCGCCATTTTTCCTATGTAACATTTCAAACCCAGAACCAACCTCAATGACTTTATTTATGTATTTTTGTACCATTTCTACAAGCATTGACATTCATGGCATGGTGCATAGGAAAATGTAATCAAATGAAAGTTAATGTAATTTCCTTGTTAATAAGCTTGAGAAATGGTAATATAGATTTGAGAGACATGAACGAAAGACTATTCTGTGGTGATGGAAATAGAGTAGAAAGAGAGGCAAGAATTTGCAAAGAAAACCTATAATTTAAGTGAAAGTAGTGAGTTTTAACTAAGTAAAAATAGTGAGATTAATTAATGGCATAATTTTAGTTTTAAATCATCAATTTCAAGGGATAAGCGAGTCATTAAATGAATGCTTAAGGGGTGGAAAAGTAATTTTGAGAAACAAGTAGCTCAAAGGGGCATGGATGGAAAAGAAATGGCAAAATGATAATTTCACAAGGGTATGTTTGCCCGCCTCTTGTAGCCAACTTTGGAGGGGTATATAAGGCCTTGGACAAGCTTATTTGGAAGCTAGAAAGAAGAAGGAAAAAGGAGGGAGAAGGAGGGGCTTGCAACCGAACCCTAAGGTGAGTTGATTTCCTTGATTTCTTGTTTGTTTTGTTAAAATTTTGGAAAAATTAGTTAGAGATTCTGGTTTGGCTTGAGATTATCTACATTTGTATGGTTTGAATCATGATTTGAGGGCTGTTTTAAGTATTGGAAAGGGAGGGGAAGCCGAACCCTATGAGGGGAGGAAGTTTGTAAAAAATTTTGTTAAGTTTTGCAAAATTAGTTGAGGGCTTTTCTTAGGCTTGAGAGATTATGGATTCCTATGGTTTAATCTTGAGATTTAGTGATAGTTTGATGGCTAAAAATAGGGGAGGTGCTGCTGAAATTAAGAGAAAGGATTAGGGTTAAGATGTTGTTAAGATATAAAGGTAAAACAAGGTTTAAAAGTGAGATTAGTTTAGTGAAAGGAAAATTCAGCAAGTAGTAGCTTTTTGGCCAAAATTTTGGGTGCTAAAATTGATCCTAATTTAGGGTTTAAGGATGGCTTAAGAAAGAGCTAATATTTGTTAAGAAAATGGAAGTTAATTAAGGGCCAAATCGACGATTTGGCTACCTAAACTTTGATAATGAATTACTAAGTAGATATGTTGAATTCAATGTGCAGAAACTTGGATGTTTAAGAGATATTTTGGAGTAACTATAAACCTCATAAGGAGGGCATGAGATTGTCTATAAAAGGGTAAGAATGAGTGGTCACATGGAAGCACTAATGAATGGAGAAAATGGCTTAAGGTATGGTATAAGCTAACTAATGAATTGGAGAAATAATTGAGGGCTTAAGTGATGATTTCGTCATCTAAACTTTTGTGATACATTAATAGTATAAGTACTAAAAATTTGTGAGAAGAAATAGTGTGTTCAAGAAATATTTTTGGATAGTTATCGACCTCCTAAGGAGGGTAGAGAAATGAATGAGTTGAGACAAGTAAGAAAGGCCATGTAAGGGTAGTCACTTCGGCAAGTGGTAGATTTACATGACTTATACGACCCAATGGGATCGCAAATACTACAAACATGGTCAATTTGGCAGTAAAGTGGTGACTCACTGTACTAGTTACATAATGTAGTAGTACCCAACAAATTTTTGCCCAGGTAAGGGCTAGACTATTTTATATTTTACAATCCACAGGAAAAAAATTACTCTACTATGCACACTAGACTAAATGTATCTGTTATACAGTTGATATTTATGATTTTTAGTTATTTTATGTTCCATGTTTTAGTATGGCTTCAAAACGCTGTAGTGTACTAGAAATTAAATTATTTCTCTATGTCTAGCTTTTATACATTGTAGTCATCAAAAATTACAAGTATTTCTTTATGTGATTGTTTTTATGCTTTTAATATTTGATGTATTCAAGCTAAAAGTCTTACCGCTCTCCTTATCATGCACATACAAAGCAAATTTAGTTAGAGTGTAACAGTATATCATCATCTGCATCAAACTTTTAGAGCATTCTAGTTGGAGGTTGAGCCTATTAGTAGAGTATATAGAGTCTGTGTATAATCTTATTTATTTTGAGAGAGATGTGATTGATTGTGTAAAAAGTACAAGTGGGGGAGACATTTAAAAGAAATGCTTCTTTTTGCAAACAAAGCTTCATGTGATAATTTATGCTTATGAGTTCATAGCTATTATTTTCAATTTATGCCATCAGTATTATTTTTGAGACCTGTAGATTTTTAGACTTAAATTTTGTTTGAGTTAAATATGACAAGGGTTACAGTGCTCGATACTTTGTTGTGTTTTCATAGCATAGTGGAGTGTCGGGCACTGCCCACTATCATGCCTCGCTTGGCTGGTCAGGGGGCAGGGTGTGACAATTTAATTGGTATCAGATCAGAGGTGGTAGGTCAGTAGAGTTAGAGTACTATAGAGTACTAGAGTTAGTCTCATGCAGAGTGTAGACATGAGCATTGCATTTTAATGAGCACAATTCATGAATATTGTAGGAAATATGATTGACATTAAGCAGAGGTAGAGGTAGACAGACTAGAGAGGAAAGAGCTAGCCAACCTCCTAAGGAAGCATCCAGCATTTCATCATTAGCCTCGGGGGAGGTGGATCCCTTGTAGATGCTAACTACCACACTTAGAAAACTACCTATTCCAACATTGTATCGTAGACAGCAACCTCACCAGTTACCCCATTAATACCAGAGTATGTGACCATGTTGGCATAGGTAGTAGTAGTATCTAAAGCCTCTAACTCAGCTACCCAAAGAGAAAAACATGAGGGAGAGAAAATCCTAGAAAGAGCCTGAAAACTAGGAGCCACTGAATTCCACAGTACCATTGATTCTATCCAAGGTGAAGAGTGGATTCAGAGGATGGAAAAGAAACTTGACCTTAAGGATTGCACTGAGTAGAGGGTGCAAAGTGTTAACTTCTTGCTGGAAAGTAAAGCATTACAATGGTAGAAGACATATAATGTGAGATAGCCAATAGGAAAAGTAATTAGTTGGATAGAGTTCAAGGTAAAATTTGATAAACAATATTTTTCTATAGTATATCAGGACAAATAGAAAAGGGAATTTTTAAACTTGAAGCAAGAAAACATAACTATGGCAGATTACGAGACAAAACTCATAGAATTGTCCAAATTTGAGCAGCCTTTTGCAGTAGATGAGGTAGAGAAGTGCTGATGGTTTAAGGATGGACTGAGATTGGAGATTAGGGCCATGATTGGGATGCAACAACATACTATCATTTCAGATTTGGTTAGAAATGCCATTACAATAGAGGAGATAGAAGTAGCTTTTGCTAGCTGAAAAAAGGGAATGTCAAAAAGGAGTACCCTGAGAGGAATACCAGATAGGAAGGAAGGATAGTCACAAAAGAAGCCTATTGTGACTATGCCTTTAGATAAGAGAGTTTAGATACTAGTAATGACAAGTGTAGAATCTACATTTGTTTCTAGTCTAAATAGAGAAAACCAAGGCTAAAAGCAGCAACAACAGAAGATACCAAAATGGCTAGTGTAAGGCAAGCAGAGAGTACAACTAATAGGTGTATCTTTTCAATGGTGAAACTGATGACATGGGCCCTACAATGCCCCATGTGTGGGAGGCACCATAAAGAGGAATGTGAGAAAGTGCGAGAGTATACCATAAGTGTAGTCAAGTAGGCCATATTAGGAAGAATTGCCCACAAGTACTTCAGTGCAATGGAGTTCCTCCTAGGCCAATATTACCACAAGGACCCCAGAGCAAAAAGGTGGAGCTTAGGGTAAGCAGAAAACTGAGGCTTAAGTATTTGAAATGACTTGGCAAGAGGCCAGAACCACTCCAGACATAATTAAGGTTGTGATTAAAAGCAGTTATGTTGGATTTGAGCCTAGTTATTTCCACTTTAGTGTGGAAAACTTTTGTGGTAGAATATATATATATATATATATATAAAGACTATAAATAGAATGTTAATGAAATAGAGTTAGTCGGAGACTTGGTCTCACCAGACATATATGACTGGACATAATTTTGAGCATGAATTGAATGGCAACCTCTAAAACTAGGGCTGACTGTTTTCAAAGGGAAGGCATGTTTAGCTTGCATCATAATTAATGAAGTAAAGATCCATCAATTGGTAGATATATCAGTAGTTAATTAGTTCCCAAATGTATTTTTCTCTCTTGCAAAGTAGAGTTTAACTTAAAGCTAACCTAGAGACACAGCCAATATCTTGAGATCCTTATAGAATGGCACTAGATACAAGGTGCCAAAGTTCTTGCTAAGATAAATTCAAGATTAGATAGTGCTAGTCAATGATAAAAGTAGATGTTTCCAAGACATCTTTTGAACATGGTACAACATTATGGGTTTTAATGATGCTTGTAGGAAAAAGACAAGGGCGTGTATTAACACAAGATGAGAAGGTGATAGCTGATGTTTCTAAATAGTTGAGGCATCATGAGTAGAATTACCCCATTCATGACTAAAAATTGGTTGTAGTTGTTTTGCATTGAGATTTGGAGATATTATTTATATGGAAAAAACTGATAGGATTTTCACAAATCGCAAGAGTCTTAAGTATATTTTGACTTAAAAAGAATTAAATTTCAAACAAAGGCGATAGGTGAAGCTTTTGAAGGATTATGACTATACTACTGAGTATCACCCAAAAAAGCGAATATAGTAGTAGATGCCCTAAATAGAAAATCCTTGAGAATACTATACAACCTTTGGGTAGTGAATGTACCTTTGATGGTAGAGCTAAGATCTTTGAATGCACAGTTATTAGTGATTAGTTTGGGAGCTTCATTAGTCAGATTTCAAGTTAAACCTACGTTGGTGACTCAGATTAAGGAAACTTAAATACAAGATCCCCAGCTATAACATATTTTCGAAGAAGAATGAAAAAATGAATGAATTTGGAGTAAAAGACGATAGTACGTTAATTTTTAGAAATAGATTATGTGTTCTTAAGATTTGGGATCTTAGGAAGCAAATAATGGAAAAGGCACTATTTAGCTTACGCCATACACTCAAGGAGCACTAAGATGTATTATAACATCAAACAGAATTATTGGCGAAATGAAATGAAAAAGGGAAATAGCAAACACAGAGGGCTAGTGTCTATAGTATCAAACAGAGATCCAAGATTTATATTTAGATTTTGGCCTAGTCTATGGAGAGCTATGGGCACTAGATTATATTTTAGTTCTACATTTCACCACAGATAGATGGGCAGTTAAACAGAACTATTCAAACTTCAAAAGATTTTATTTTTGGCTAAGATAAAAATTTCCATTCTAGTATTAGTGTTATACCAATACTCAGACATCAAATGACTGAGTCACATAAAGTATTGTATGGAAGGAAATGTAAGACATTTGGAATGAAGAAAGATAAGGAAGCTATTGGGTATAGAGAAGGAAGTAAGATACATTTGACCATATGAGATTAAGAGTTGGGCCAGTTACCTATAGACTAGTATTACTACTAGAGTACTAAATGAAGGGAAAAAATGGCTTAAGGTGTGGTTTAAGTTGACTAATGAATTAGAGAAATAATCCAGAGCTTGAGTGAGGATTTCTTCATCTAAACTTTTGTGATACATCAATAGTAAAGTACTAAAATTTTGTGAGAAGAAAGAGTGTTTAAGAAATATTTTTGGATAGTTATGGACCTCCTAAGGAGGGTAGAGAAATGAATGAGTTGCGACAAGTAAGACAGGCCATGTAAGGGCTTTAAAAAAACAAGAGAATGACTTAAAAGCTAAAATTAAAAGAATAAAAAATAATGATGCATTCATGTATTTTTATGACATGTCATTTACATGCACATTCATCTTTTGTAGGAGAAGCAAGTAGGCTCAACCAAGATTCTGATTAATTTCATCCAGCAGGACACCAGTAAATAGTGCACACATTGTAAGTGTCATTCTTTCTAATCTTAGATTTTTATGAAATGTGTTTTGTCACAAATATGATTTATTTTCAATAAATGTATTTTAATAGGAAAATGAGAAATGTAGTAGCCTATATTATGATTTCCTATGTGTGTTTTAGTGTCAAGACACTCAGATTTGAAACATTAGGCAGCTACTTGGGTAAGTGCTAGATCTACATAACTTATATTACTAGTAGAAAAAGGCCAATTGTTGACGCAACAAATGCGTTAGTAAGAACAAATATCGTGCGGAAAAGTGATATAACGACACAATAATTGACACAAAACATGCGTCGAAAAAATGGCTATTGGAAAAAATTACCAACACAAATAAGCTTGTGTCAGTAATTTTCGATGTAATTAAGATCGGAAAAAAAAATGTCCATGATGAGTGTGCTGTAATTTTCGATGCAATTTCCAACACAAATAAAAGATTTTCAATGCACAAACCCATGTAATTTTTGATGCTAGGTTTTTTAGTTACAGACACAACTTGCGTCGGTAACTAATATATTAATTAAATATTTTATTTATTTTTAATACAATGATAGTCGTTTTTGATGCAAATTTGCATCGGGCGTTCGATGCCTTGTTGCATCGGAAATTTGATGCAATTTTTGCATCAAATCTTTTTATTTAATTTAAATTTTAAATATTAAATTAATTTAACTATTTAAAATTTTGAATATCGACGCAAAATACTATTGGCACTATTATTTAAATATTAAAATATTTAAGTAATTTTTTAATATTAATTTTTAGAGACACAATTTTCGATGCTTGTTTGCATCAAAAATTAATAGTCAATTTTTTTAATCTCCATTTTTTATTAATTAATTATTTCTTGTTATTAATTATTAACTATTCAATTAATACTAATAAAATTAATTCAAATTTTAGAGTGAAATCTATGTATATATTTTGTAATATATATTTTATTTTAATTTATTTAACATACACACATAAATAAAATTAAAATTTATTATTTATAATTTATTTATTATTTTCATTAATTTTTTTATTAATTATTTATTTATTGTTATTAATTATTAATAATTCAATTAATACAAATTAAACTAATCCAAATTTTAGTGTGTAGTGAATGTACATATTTTGTAAATATATATTTTATTGTAATTTGTTTAACATTCGCGCAAACATCAAATAAAAAATAACATATGCATAAATATTTGTGAAAATAATAATCAAAAATCCTACAAAAAATATAAAACAATATTATTAGAAAAAAAAATTCACTTTTGACAGTCGCCGTCGCCTGATTGAGATGATGAATCGAAATCGTGCACAGGAGCAAGATGGCATGACTAATTGGGTGGTATGCTCTTTATCCCTTTAATCGTCTTATACAAATTATGAAATGCAACCTCTATACTCCTTATTTTCTTGACGGAGATTCTTCACCTCTAATATCATAAGAAATAGATCAGCAATATCGAATGGAGGATAGTTGACTGACTAGGAAGAACTTTGCCTTCCAAGACCGTAAATACAACCAAAAGCTCTCCTCCCAACACACCTCTCCCAAAACACAATGTCTGTCATTTGCTGAGACTTTGGATTAAAGATCTCCATAGGTCCCGACTAAGAGGATTGGGTAACCTGAAAATCAGTCTTCATACACAAATATATCATACAATATGTTTAACAATTAAAAATATTGATTATAATAAGTTAATAAATAATATAAATATTTAGTAAATTAAATAAAATTTACTTAGAAAAATTTTTTTCGATCACTCGTCCACCCACACTTCTTCATCATCCTTCCTCCTGATATGAGTATGTTTAAAAACTTCAAAAAAGTGGGGAGTCTGACTGGTCTCTTTTTTCTGCAATATATAATAAAAATTCTTTATTTATTTATAACTTTCAAATAATAATAAGTTTTTTAAAATAACAAAACTTACAATTCTTATAGTATGCTCGTGTGGAGGAATAGAACCCCCTATCTGTAGAAAATCACCTTTTTCTGAATGGCAGTTCTCTTTATTCTGAGCACTTATCTTATTAAACTTTCTTTTTTCTAATAAACTTGAAAATCATCTCGCACAGAAGGCGAGATCTAGTCTGGTCTGTCTTTGATCTGACTATCCTAAAGCATATTAGAAAGCCTATAAGATCCATGAGTATTGAATATCCTCCTAATGGTTGACTCATATTGTGGATCCCATGTACAATATTTCTACATAAAGATGTAAAACAGTTAATAAAAATTAAATATTATTACAAAAAACTAAAATATTTAACCATAATTACATCGGAATATGAACCCAAAACTTATCAAATCATAAATCGTGAGGAACTATCCTCCATGTAGGATAACACGATATCAACTTTGACCACATAACTGCTGTGATAGCATGAATAGTAGCTGTCAAAAGATGAAATTTGCAAAAAGAAAAAAAAAGTCAATACTAGTGATTAAAAAGTTAAAAAATAATTAACAAAATTCTTAAACTAATAATATTTAATATTTCCCCCACGTTGCCAATGAACCTAATCAACGTCTCCCAAAAACCGCTGCAAGAAGTGGTAGATTATCCAACTCGAGTTGGGTCGGATGGAGAAGAATTGGCTATGGGGACAGAGGGAGAAGCGCTATTAGTAGAGGTAGCGATCCTGCAGATAAAAACCATTGAAATGGGTTCTCTAATAGTAAATGAGATAGGAATGTATCTAGAGATAGGCATGAACTGAGAAGGCTATGGCACATACTAGGAATATGAAGCCTTGTAATCATAATATGCACAGGTAGGATTAATGAGCTCCCTAATAATCACTAGAGGCAAAGGTTCCAAAGGATTGTATACAGGAGGATCTCACTACTTTTTTTTTTTTTTTTTGTAGTCAGTATTTATCCCCCTACCCTTATTGGGTCTATGTTCAGAATTCATCTATATTAATAAATATATGTAATTTCTTTTTTAAAATTATATAAGATAAAAGGAATTATTATTTAACTTTGAGCAACAGAGAATAGCACAACTAATTCTTTTAAAATAAATCTTATATTTATTGAATTGTAGGATTTTTTTAATAAATTTTACAATTATTTATGTAATAAATCTTGTCTTAAAATCATATATTTCTTTTATCTGTAATAACCCATCTTATAACTCCATCCAAGATTAAGAAAAAGAAATCTAATTATTAGGCAATCAAAATATCAAAAAATTAATTACTCAAAAAGAGAGAATCTAATTCACTATTTCCAAAAATATACAAAACAAAATATATAACAATTTAATTTGAATAACCTTGATTCTCCTCCTCCCCCTTCTTTTCATCCTCTTCCTCCTCTTCTTTTCATAATCTTTCAATTGTTCGGTGTCGTCATCATATTCAATAAATTTTTTCTTCTCATTTTTATTTTCATATTGATCATCTTCCGTCGGTCATTCTTGATCCACCTACCTTAGATCAATCTCATTATACAATCCTACTTCATGACGCAATTCATCTAATAGATCGGCATCAATTATAGGCATTACCTGAGACATGGACCCTTCTTGATAAACTTTTGTACACCTATATTTTCTATTTCCACTTGCCCAGTTGATTTTGTCTTCATAACCATCCACCAATGACCTTATCCATTTGAATGGCTGGGTAAGGAATATAATAAAATTGTTTGGCAATTTGAGTAATAATGAACAGATCATATTGATTATATTCCCTACTACAATTAACCTCAACAATTTTATAAATGGGATAAACTCTTGTACCACGAGTTCTTATTGGATCAAACCATTTACACAAAAATAAAACAGCCCTTTTTATAAGTTCGTGCAGATATTTTAATTCTATAACTTTCCGAAGGACACCATGATATTCAATTTCTCCCACACTACTAACACCTTTTACATAGACACTACTATTAATAGTTTTTCTTCCTTGAGAGTATTCATCTGTGTGAAATTTGTAACTATTCACAAAGTACTTGTGGTACGATCTCACACTTAGATTTGGTCCTAACGCTAAATCACGTAAGTGCAAATTTGTGACATCATTGGTAGGATCATGCACCTATTTGTAATATATTAAAAAAGTTAACTATATAAAATAATATTATTGTATGACATGTAAATGATACACTTACGTAAGCCTTAAAGTAAGCGAAAAATTCATTTTGAATTTGTTTCAGCCTCTTTTCCACTTATGCCATTGAAATGTAAAAAAAAAAAAGCTATAAATCAAATAAAAACAAATCAGATCTTTTAAACTCTCCCATACCCCTCAACATATATAAAAAAAAATACTAATTACATTATTCTGCACAATTATGTCACGAATATAACAAATAAAAATTTGTATTGTGTATTTAATATATTATATTTCAAATGGATACATCCATCTATATTGAACAAGTGCCCCAACTTTGGCATCATATGAAAGGTGTACAATTAAATATTCCATTGAATCCAATAATACTGGTAGAAAAATTCTTTTAAGTTTACACAATATTATCGGAATATTTTTCTCTAGTAGCAATAAGTCCTTCTCTCTAAGTGTAGTAAACCATAAATACTTAAAAAATTAACTTAATTTTGTAAGAGGTTTCCACACAGCATTAGGTAAGTAATCAAAGGCAATCAAAAGAAGGCATTCCTTAAATACTTGACACTCGTGACTTTTTATCCCATGTACATTACTTGTTTGTGGATCAAAACACCTTGCCAAATTAAAAGCAAATTTATCTGGCCTTTTTAATTCTCTAAACCAAATGTGCACCGCTCTGCTTTCATCAATAGTTAAACTGTACTTTCTTTTTAGTTTTACAATTTTTCCATTAGACAATATGACAAGTTTCATTTCCTGCTGCCTACAAATGTCTCCCACTAAATCGTGCTAACAATGACGAAACCGCCACTTTATCTACTAACCCGCTGGTTTTATGCACTAATTCTCTTGAACCAGGCCTAAAACAAATCCATTTTCCTTAAACTAGCCTTAAACCAATTAGTTCAATTATTAACCTATTTTAATGTGCTTTGAACCGGAAGAGAACCAGTCACATTCCCCCTCTACCAATTGGTTTTATTTTTTCTCCTTAATTATTCTCTTCTTCTTCTTCTTTTGTTTTTCGATCCGGATCACAGACCTAGATTGGTTTACTAAGCTCAAGTAGCAATCCCAGCACAACCCAATCTGAAACCCATCCTAGAAATTTTAATCCAGCCCAAAACCCAATTCCCTTCTGGTCTAGCCCAATTCTGGCTCGGCCCATCATAGAGGCCCAAAGTTCTTAGCTAGACCTGGACCTTGTTAGGGTCTTTTCTTCTCAACTCGATTACCCGCATGACTGTAACTACATGCTTGGATAAAGCATGGCAAAATTGATCGATTATCTGAGCCAATCTTAGAAGAACGACTGTCGAACTGATGGGAGTAGCCCTCGACGATGCTTGTATGGTGGATTAATCATTCGATCAATGGCTGCGCAACTGAATTTTCTAGGCTGCTCCCGGTCGACTATGGCATACATAATTTAGAGATATTACTCGCACAAAAATGATTTTCACAGAAATTGATTCCAAATTTTTATTTTACGAGAGTTGTCTATCACTCTTATATGATTAATTAAAAATTATTTCATCAAATCTCTCACAGATTAGATTGGATTGAAGCTACGATTCGAAAAAGGAGATTTGGGAATTTTGCCCAAATCAAATTTGCCTGATTTTAAATTCCAGTCTCCAGCTTTCTGATTTTGTGTGGTTTAGCCCCTAAAAATTATAATTTCCTTTGATTTTATCCCCAAAATTCTGATTTCATCAAATTTCATCCCTGCATCTTTTGGAAATTTGAATTCAAACCCCGAATGTTTAATTTAACTCAATTAAGTCCTTTAAGTTTTCAAAATTAACATAATACCCCAAAATTTTGGGGTATTATAGTTTTACCCCTTAAAAATATTCAGTCTCCGAATTTAAAATATAAGAGTAACATCTAATCTTCTGTCTCAAACAAATAGATGTACTTTGCACACCTCATTTTTTCCTTGATTCATATGCCACTTCTTTCCTTGATTGATCTAAAACTTTCATAAATGCTATTTCTCTAATTCAGCTTCATCGTCAAATCCTTAAAGCCTATATTTATTAATTACTCCATTTTCAATTTTTGGCAACATAATTATAGATTCAAAATTCCATTCATGTTTGCTCTCAAATATCTCTACACATGTCATTTTACATTTCCAATCTAATACAGAGTCACTTGCGTCTCTATACTTAGTATTGATTAGAATCCACACAAAACCCCCAATTTTAAAAGTTGAGGTGGTTTGTTGGCACAAGTTTTTCTACCTATTACATGCCTCAACTTAATCTAACTTTCACTAATAATATATATTTTTTCACCTCAAGCAAATACTTCACATAAGATCATCAGTTCCCAAAATAATTCTCTCAACTTGGTCTCCGTTTCTTGTGGAGTTCAGATTTTCAGTTAAACCTCAAGTCAACTCACCATCCCAAAGGAACTCAAGATGTAGAATCCAATATAGTGTTTATGTCTCGAATTCTTGCTCTCTCTAAAACAATCACTTCCCTTCCGATAGGACTTGTATAAAATAATTCGCTATTATGTCATACAAGTAAAATAATATTCTTTAATACTAGGGATCAAATTTTGGTCAAACATCAAGTTAGATATATAAAATATCTAATAAATAACACTATACTTCAACTTATATAAGGGATAGCACTCCAATGTGGTTTATAATAATATGGTGTCTCTAACGTGAGAATATAATTACAAGTTTAATACCTGACACAACCATTTCACACCTCAAATTAAAATAAAAATTTACAAGTAGTCATATAAATTGAGTACTCAAAATTCGTTAAGTATGCAAAGCATGTAATTATTATAATGGCCACAATTCATTAGTCTCCAGAAGATAGAAGCACCCCAATTTGTAAGCTAACAAGGAATCATTTCACATTGTCTTTAGTCTCTCCATTACATTTCTTGAATATTTCACCTTGCTCATAATATTGGTTAATACCTTAAAAATTATGCTAATACAATCACCTAATAAAATCCCCTTAATCTCTGAAAATGCCCAAAAATCTCTCAAACTGCCAAGTAATTTCCATATCCATAATTTATAAACTAAATGCATACCACTCTCAATATCTCTTTGGCATACAGGATCAGATTGTAAACAATTTCACTTATAAACCTGTAACTTAGTAACTTGTTCTCTAAATGATGAAAATTTTCTTATTACTTTATGAGGCAAAAGCTACAAAAGCTCATCTAAGATCAAGTGAGTTGATTAAACTACCTTTACTCTCAAACAGCTCAAGTGTTACTCCTCCATAATCATCAAAAACTTATAAAGTGCTCAAAGTATCTAAAATCCTTACTTACAATCCCCAACACTCGTCAATGCACTGATTAGTCACCTAAGTAAAGCATGGCCCTAACATTGTTTAATAGTTGCATCTAGACTCTTATATGCCATATCATATTACTCTTAGAAATCGATGTAGAACGAGATGTCACAATCTCCCCTATTTTAAACAGTTAACATCCTTTTCAAGTCAGAAATTCATATATGTATCCAAACAAAATAGGTCCAAAGATCATTTTACTCTGACACCATCTTTGTCACAACCCAAAAAAGTGGATCGTGACCAGCATGAGGGCTAGAAAAAACAAATCTAATTCTGTAAGCCTAACATATAATTGAACATATATCTAAATCAGAATCTTATATAAAATTAGAAACAACATCTAACTCAAAATCTCAATCAGACTGTCAACATATATCCACAAGAATCTATCTGTAGTCAAATGGAACTATCTATGAAATCTAGAAATACAAATTTGACAAAATTGAAATAACTAACTTTTTCAGCTAAGAACATAAATAGCAAAAACAAAAGACTCCTCTTAAGCAGTAGAATCCAACCGAGTACTGAACTCTTAAAATTGGAAAAAAAAAATAAGGGTGAGTCTATAAATTCAGTGAATAATCACATGCATTTACGAGAAAAATGACATGTATAACATATAAGATCAAAACATTTTTCCATTTAACAAATTTCTTACGTTTTTCAGAAACCTTATCGTATAATAAATCATTTACAAGTATCGGAAATCTTTTAGTGTAACCAATCATTTACAGATATCAGAAAGACTTTTTTTTTGTATAACAAATTATTTACATATATCAAAAATTTTTCAGTATAACAAATCATTTCCATATATCAGAAATTAGAATTTAGAGAGCTCAAAATCTAAAACAAAACATATAAGGCAACCTCATAGTAAGCCAATAACAGAATCAATAGGTGGCATCCTCATATGCCCATATACTCATGTAATCTAGAATGTAACATATATCAAAAATTAGGACGGTGACTCACAGTCTACCGAATCAGGATGGTGACCTATCAATCCATCGATAAATAGGACGACAACCTATCAGTCCACTGATAAACAGGACGGCAACATATTAGTCTATTGATAATCAGGACGGCAACATTTTAGTCTATTGATACTCAAGACGACAATATATTAGTTTGTCGATAATTAGGATGGCGACACACAGTTAACCGACAATTAGGACGGCGATACACAGTCAGTTGGTAATTAGGGCAGCAACATATTAGCCATGCCGATAAACAGAAATCAGAAAGTCTAGCACCATCACCTTTACTAGATGGGGACCTCGCATAGGGTGCATTAGTCTAACACATACTACCGTTAACTGCAGTGTTCTAGAATCCGAAACTATCTTCAAAACAATTTTCTAAAAATATCAGAACAATTTAATAGAACTTTTTGAATTTTCAGAATAAACGGAAATCGTTAACAGAATTTTTTAGAATTAAATAGAAACAATTTAACATCATTTTTTCATGTAAAAGTTGAACATAATTAACAAATATTCCTTTCCAAACAAATTTTAAAAATTTCATACCTGTCCTTTGTTTCACTTTTAAAACAAAATTTTATAAAATTTTCAGAAATCAGATATATTATATAAAATTAGATTTTATAATAGATATGAAAAGTAGTAAATGCTCATAAATGCACATTATCACTCACAGAACCGATAGGAATCGAGTAATTAAATCTCCTGTGATATCTAGGCTCGACCGAAACTACATGAAAAATTTAAACAATTAAATATCTTATTTCAGATTGCTAATACATATAAAAATCAATTAAACATGGTTTTAACTGATCAAAATCTAATTAAATCTCCAAATTTTCGTACCTGGAACCCATATTAGGCTACTAGAGCCCCAAATTGACCAAATAAGTCCTAAAATGAACCTTAAAGTCTTGAACTGGACTTGTTAAGCATAAACCCTTTTATTTAATCTATAAACTCATTATTAGACTATTAAACCATCTTGAATAGTTTATTAAAGTGTTGAACCGACCATTATTTGGTGACAAATACAATAAATCAGTCTTGAACCAGCCTCTAATGTGGTGAACCAGATTTAAACCGACCTTTTATACACTGAACTAGATCTTTAACACACTGAACCAGCCATAATACACTCAGAACTAAACATAAGCACAATGAATCAGACAATATACACAATGAACCGGGTTGAAAATGACTGAACCAGCCACTTTATCTACTGAATTGGTCAGTTTTATGCACTAATTCCCTTGAACTGGGCCTAAAACAAATCCATTTTCCTTAAACTGGCCTAAAGTTGATTAGTTCAATTATTAACATATTTTAATGTGCTTTTGAACCGGAAGAGAACCGTCACATTACCCTAGAACTGGTTGGTTTTATATTTTCTCCTTAATTATTCTCGTTTTTTTTTTCTAATCGAATCGAAGACCCGAATCTGTTTTCCAAGCCCAAGTAGCAATCCTAGCACAACCCAATTTGAAACCTAGCCCAGATTTTTAATCTAGCCCAAACCCAATTCCCTCTTGGTCTGGCCCAATTCTGGCTTGGCTAGTCATAGAGGCCCAAAACTCTTAGCTGGACCCGAACCCTGTTGGAGTCCTTCCTTTTCAACCCGATTACCTATATGACTATAACTACATACCTAGATAAAGCTTGGCAAAATTGATCAATTATCCGAACTAGTCTTAAAAGAATGATTGTTGAACTAACGAGAGTAGCCCTTGGCGACGCTTGTATGGTGGATTAATCATTCGATCAATGGCCGCACAGCTGAATTTTCTGGGTTGTTCCCCGTCGGCTATGGCGGATAGAATTTAGAGATATCACTCGCACAAAAATGATTTTCACAAAAATTGATTCCAAAATTTTATTCTATGAGAGTCATTTGTCACTCTTATATGATTAATTGAAAATTATTTTATCAAATCTCTCACAGATTTGATTGAATTGAAGCTAAGATCCAAAAAGGAGATTTGGGAATTTTGCCCAAATCAAATTTGCCTGATTTTAAATTCCAGTCTTGAGCTTTCTGTTTTTGTGCAATTTAGCCCCTGAAAATTATAATTTCTTTTGATTTTATCCCCAAACTTCTGATTACATCAAATTTTATCCCTACATCGTTTGGAAATTTGAATTCAAACTCCAAATGTTTAATTTAACTCAATTAAGTCCTATAGGTTTTCAAAATTAACATAATATCCCAAAATTTTTGGGTATTGTAGTTTATATCTATCACAGGATTGTATCCAATTGTTAAATAGCATAGAATGTTTCATTAGTAAAAGAAATAATTAATTAATGTAAATTATTTATTAATTAGTTATACTAATTGAATTAGACTTCTTGGTTAGTGAAATAGTTTAATTAAAGAGTTGGCCCAAGGAGTTAAGCCTAATAAAATTTGAGGGACGCATTGTTTAAAATTCAAGATTGTGGGCTTGAGGTTGGCCAAGCCTTCAAAAGCTCATAAAAGTTTTAGTACCAATTGATTAATAATTAGATCACAAAATTAAAATTAGATTTTAATTCATATTATCTTAAAAATATAAAGGAATTTCAAATAAACTAAAATTGTTTTTGGGATTCTCTATAAATAGGGGTCTTCCCTATTGTTTTTCTTTAAAAAAGTTTAGCTCGTCTCTCTCACACAATCTATCTTATGTTACCCCCAAGTCAAGAGCGGGTTTTGAACTATTAGGATATCAACGAACTCCTATAAGGGGTTGTTTGGTAAGTTTGATATGATAAGGCAGGATATGGCAGGTTTTTGGATAAAGTATTATGACCGTATAGTAATTTGAATAATTATTTTATTTGACGAATGTGATAAAAGTGGTGTTTAGGGGTGGTAATAAGGGTAGTATTTTCCAAATAAGTTGGATATGGGTCGGATAAAATTATTTTATCCCTCCCCTCAATATAATTTATTTGGATTTGATCCTGTTATTATTCAATCTCTCTTCTGTCTGAATTTTATCCGATCCTATTTTATCCGACCTACCAAATGTGGATACGGATAGAACAAGGGTGAATAAACTATCCTTATCCACCCTTATCCAGTTTACTAAAGGAGCCCTAAATGTATAACGTGGGGACTAACTTTAGAAAAAAGACATTTGAATATCTCTCGTTTGGATCAATCAGACTTATAAAAATAATAAATCTAGACTCACCCTTATCTTCTTTAGTCGGAAGTATTAAAAATAAAATATTTTATTTTTAAAATCAATCACTATATATTATTCTTGGGTCCACAGGTTAGAATTTAAGCATGATTAGATCACACGTTTCAACTTAAAAAAATTTTAAATTTCATTATATTATGCTTCCTTGTACTTGCACATTTCCTTACAATTCAAATCCTATTTTTTAGTTTTTTTTCTTCAAACCATCAAAATAGAATTTTATAACTCAAATTCTACTGAATTCATCAAATCTTGCATTGCCAAATATAGAATTAGTAAAACTCAAAACATATAGAATGCCATTTACTTGTCTTCTGGTATAACAACCAAATAGGAAGTAGTAAAATTCAAGAGATATTAAGAATATATTATAACAAAAAAAGTTAAAACATGGAAAAACATTTTTCTAATATAATAACATCTTTCACCTTAGTTACATAAGCCATTTATCTTTTATGAAGCATACCTAAAAATAATATAACTGTAAACTCATTTCAAGACCGATAACCTTCATCACAATGAGGGTAAAACAACAGATGACAATGTCATTGCATGTCATGCCTAAAATTTGTAGGTTGTAACATATGAAACAAGAGTCTGTCCTCCCTGATTCCTATGATATATTTATATCCTTAATCAAATATGTTTGAAAAGCTAAACAACTTAATATAATGAAGCATAGGCATAATATAAGTCATTGAGGCCTGGGGCATGAGAATTGTAACACTTAAAAATTTTAAATCATTTTACTTTATAAGCGAAATATCTCTATATTATTCTCATAAATTATCTAACGCATTGAAATCCTTTCCAAAGTGGTAGGATTTTGTAAAATTTGGATTTGAGAATTTTTTTTTGAAATTTTTAAAATTATTTACCAACTTTTACTCCTCTCATTAGAATTCTTCTCTAATTCAATGATCTCTCTCTCCCCTTAAATATATCATATGTAACTCTTTTTCTTTCTCTGCTATAAACATATAATACGGCATAATGTGATACATTAAACATTTTGATGATACAAATTTAATCAAATTAATCATATTTTTAGGGTAAATAAATTATTAATTATTTAAATAAAATATTAAACTATTTGAAAATATGAACATAAACATCACCTGTCCTTTTTATAAATATAACATTGCTTACAAGCATCATTTGTGTTTATTAAAAATTATGAGCTTTAGCCATCCACTGGTTTGGTTACAAGAGGAGTTCTGTTTAGTTATAAGCACAAACTCATTCAGTTATAAGTATAGCCCTATTCAGTTATAAGTGTAGCCTTATTTAGTTACAAGCAAAATATAGGATTTGTTCACCAATTTTAGCCTAATTAAAAATATCAATGACTATTTTAGCTACAAACAGAGTTCTGTTTAGTTACAAGCAGAGACCTGTTCAATTACAAACACATCTTCATTTACTTACAAGCATCATCTGTGTTTATTAAAAATAATGAGCTTTAGTCATCCACTAGTTTGGTTACGAGAGGGGTTCCATTCTATTATAAACATAGACCCATGCAATTACAAGTATAGCCCCATTTAGTTACAAGCAAAATGAAAGGTTTGTTCACCAATTTTAGCCTAAGTCACAATGTGATGACTGTTTTTGTTATAAGGAGAATTCTGTTTAATTACAAGCAAAAACCCGTTTAGTTATAATCGCATCTCCATTAACTTACAAGTATTATCTGTGTTTATCGAAAATTATGAGTTTTAGTCATCCACTAGTTTGGTTAGAGAGGAGTTCGTTTAGTTATAAGCATAGACTCATTTAATTACATGCATAGCCTCGTTCAATCACAAGCATAGCCCTATTCAGTCATAAGCAAAATACAGGATTTGTTCACCAATTATAGCCTAAGTCAAAATATCAATGGCTGTTTCGACTACAAACAAAGTTGCATTTAGTTACAATTAGATACCCATTTAGTTACAATCACATCTTCGTTTACTTACAAATATCATCTGTCTTTATTGAAAATAATGGGCTTTAGTCATCCATTGGTTTGGTTACTGGAGGAGTTTCATTCAGTTATAAGTATAAACCCGTTTAGTTACAAACATAGCCCAATTTAGTTGCAAGCATAGCCCCGTTCAGTTACAATTATATATAATCATTTATTTCACCAAGACAATCAATTGGCTAGGTTATAGGCTGAGTTTTGTTTAGTTACAAGGAAATATCTATTTAGTTATAAGCACATCTCCGTTCAGTTTGAAGCATAACTTTTTTAATGTATTCAATTATAAGCTTGAAAACAAATGTATGAAATATAGATTTGTACAATAACTAATAAAGAATATCTGTAAAATTATTTTTGTGGATCTATATACAATGCATAAGATAAACTAATAATCAGCAATTGTTTTTTTGCATCTATGTCCTATGAATAATTACTAAAAAAATTGCAAGACATTCAAAACGATTCATGTTGCATGTCTACTAGAAACTACTATAGTCCCTCATTTTCTTATGACAGATGATGCGAAGCTCAACCTAATGTGGCCTATACCCTAGCGTCCTTCAATACTTTCTCCCGGTAATCATTTATAGGGTGTGTCACCCAGTCACATACATATTGTTTTATGAACTCTTATATCATATCTTGTATAAACGTATCAGATTAAAATTGAATACACTATCTCATATACATGATCATAGTAGTATTGTTGTGATGAGTCACTTACAAGAGTATATTTTTGCATAGGTGTATTATCCAAAATCTGCATGTATCTCAATACATACATCCTACAATTACAACTGTATCCACATATTAAACATGAATAATATGGCGACATATTATATGTTCCAATTAATTTAAATCTATACTCATCCGTTTGATTACTCAGAGAGATTGACATATTCCAGTTTGACTTGGTATTCTTGTGGAGATCTATGACCAAATTCTTGCATGAGCTCCTAAAATTTCATCACCTAGACAAAAAAACTTACATATCATTTGGATGCTAGAGCAAATAATATAGTGAAATCTATGAATATGTTGCCAATGCGATAATACCGTGAACTGATTGAGTTGATACTTGGGCATACTTCATTAATCTTCATCAAAATTAACACACATGGTGTTCTTTGAGTGGGGGTAGCACGTAACAATTCCAATGCTCCTTGTAGAGATAATGAGCAAAAACCTAGAACAATTATAACATTTGAATAATTTGTACAAAGATATGATAGTAACTAAACAGTAATATGCTAGTAAGTAAACGTACATTATTACAATCACAAATAAACTTATCTAATTGTAACTAAAGATGTTATATCCTACAAAAATGTGATCGAAGACACTCTAAATGAAAGTGGTGTCTTCAGAAGTTCTCTTGAAATGTACTATTACTTTATCCTACATGGGAAAAAATTTATTGTTTGTTCATCAAATTATATTGAAACTACTAGCGACAAATACAATGTGAAAACTCTCACCATAAATAGGAGATTAAGAATATGTCGAGCTATAATACCATTTATTTCTAATTGTTCATGATTTCATAGTGTTATAGCAAACATGACAACCTAATTAGAGCAGGCCAACATTGAATAACACAATTCAATATTAAATAATGCAATCAAAAGAAGTAATGCATACTATATTGTACACCCACTGTCTATAAAAGAGACTATGCAAGTCTAATTTTGACATGGAATCCAATGATACTAACAAGAACCGTATCATATAAAAAGAATGTATATGAATCATATTATTATAGAAATACATAAATTAGTTTGAACTAGTAAATTAATTTTGAGGTATCTGTCATCATCAGACGGTGATTTATGAGTGCAATATGAAAACAGGGCGTTAAGGGCAAAATGTTTTTACTTTGTGGATGAGGCCATCAATGGTTTTGTCCTAACATATGTTCTTGTTTGGTGGGGAGGGACTTCCTGTCTACTTCAGTAGCAGGGTCTTCCTTAGCTTGTTCTTCTTCTTGAAGCGCTCCTTCGATTTTTCCACCTCCTCAACTTGTTGCTAAGATGCTGGGGATACAGTAATAGGTGCCCCTTGGGTTTAATGGCATTCTTCCTAAGCTTGTTCTTGCTATGCTTATTTAGTGAACATTGAAGGTGCTGCAGTAGCAACCATCAATGCAATGTCAACAAGTTTCAATTTCTTGTGAACCATTGACATTACATTTTTAGATATATTCCTTGTGAGCTAAAACAATTAAAGGTAAATCAATAAAAAATAAGCACTGATGATGTGATAGTTAGTGTTTAGTTTTTACCTCATGCTACAACTCACTAGTAGTAATATTCGAATCCATGCCAATGCTTTCTTGAAGGACAACACCCCTGGAATGTATGTAAATATGTTATATGATTTGACCTTTACATAAACAACTTGAAAATGACACGCTTATAACTTCACATACATATGCTTGTAACTTTACATATCTAATACCTGAAAGTAATCATAAGTGCTTGTAACTTAATAGATACATTACAATACCTCTTTGCATCTCCTGTCAATGTGAACGCACCTTTGAATTTCTTTGTTTTATTGGGTGCCTTGTCAAAAGTGCCTCATTACCAACTTGCGTTGATGGGTTGGGAATTCGTAGAAGTAAAAAAACTAATAAGATTAAATAATAAAATTGTTAGTTGTGAATTTCAAGTATGAATATGTAAGCAAAAAATGTGACAATAAAACACAGCTTACCATTAAGAAGAATGTACAACCACCGAGTGATTTCTTGAACCCCCTACCCACTTGAAAATCATGGATCTTAGCCATCAACCAATCCAAGACTGGTTGACCCTAGTTATACTATGATGCATTGCTCATGTCGGCTACAGTATCCAAGATTCTAGGGCTAAGGGCATTCTTTGAGGTTTAGTAGAGGAGCACGATCAAGGTGTACATAATGAATGATCTCGTGAACAATGTATCCACCCTTCCTATTCTAATATTCGCCTCCAAATTGGATAGACTTACACCCTTAAGTGCCTGCACCACCTCAAACACTTTCCTGTCCCTCTTATCAATCAGAGCTAAGGACGACCCAGATGAAGGTTACCAACATCCGCAGTGTCACCTCAACTCTGTGGCCCTGAACAAGCATTGTTCTTTGATAACAATCAAAATTGTTGACCAATTCCATGCAGAGGTCCGGGCCAATAGTTTGTAGTCTACCTCTAGCAAACCCCAAAACCCATTTCTATCACATCTTGCCTCTATTTTTCAGTTAATTCTCCAACTGATTTCTAGAATTTTGTTGGAGAATACCTTGAAAGGGCAATAGCTTATTTCCATGATAATGTCAAAAGTAAGAATTCAGTGCTTGTAATTTGACAATTTTTGTATGTAATTTGACATGTTTATAGTTGTAATATTGCAAGTATTTGCTTGAAAATTTAACATTAACATAATCGTTGTTATAGTTTAGCATATTCATGCTTGTAACTTAGCACTTATATGATGAGGCTTTGCATCACTCTCACTATGATGTTTGTCCTTGAAAGCTGCCTACCTTCTCTTGGCAGCTTCAACATATCTCTCCTTCTCACTAGAGGGCAACTCATTCCATGCACTTAGTATGGCATAATGCTCCTATGTGAAACCTGAGTCTTATATACATACATTTTGAGCCATGAAGTCCTACTTGTAATCAATTATAAAAATACTTTGTTAGTTGCATATTTTGTAAAATATTGTGAATTTTAAGATAAACAACAATATTACCTGAAAAGATGTAAACCAATAACATGTCTGTCTGAATCCTTAATTTCAGCTTCATCTACTCTGCCTTGTAGAAGCATCAGTAGCCCTACAATCAACTTTCTTTGCAACTCTTTTTCATGCCATTCTATATGAGCAACAACAACAGAACAATATTGAACCATGCTATGGATGGGTGACATATAGCACATGCTTGTAAACTCACACAAAAATGATAGATTTGCTAAGAGTGCTCGTAATCCATAGAACAGAAAACATATAATTTTAACTAAATGTTATATAAACTGTTCACTTTATCCTCAGTGTTGATACTCTATTTCAAAACTAATCACACCTTATGGTTTGAAATTTTTAGAAACTAAACTAAACCATAATTTATGGTTTTAGTTTCAAATCATGGTCTGTGATTTACTGCACAAAATAGGCTACATTCTCTAGACAAATTCATTATCTATTTCAATTGATTATAGTAATGCTATATTATAGAACAAATATATTTATAGAGTATAATAGGTTTTCAGTCACACTAATACAAATATAAAACATAACAAAAAGAAGAAACATGCAATCAGAAAACAAGATGGTGAATTATATATAGATCCAAGATAGAATGTTTGATTTTGTGTGTGTGTGTGTGTGTGTGTGTATAATATAAGGTTTGAGTTGATTTGTACAATTTGTCTAAACGTCAAACATCAAACCTAACCATATACAATTCAATTCCTTCTCAAAATAAACCAAACCAAACCAAACCACAGTCTCATTAGTTAAAACAATTAGGTTCAATTTGTTAAACACCCATTTAAGATGGTTGAAAAAATATAACTCACTATTACATACATACATACATGTGTGCGTATATACATACAAGAGAGAGGAAGAGAGAGAAACAAGATTGTAAATATTTTTTTTTTAATTAATACATGTATCTTGTTTAATTATAGAAATTTAATATTGAGTACTTCCCTCCTCTTTGCAATTTTATTATTTTACTAAGAAGTTGAAATTTATTAATATAATAGTTAGAATTTATTTTACCCATTTTTTTGATTTTTTTTTTGTTTTCCAAAACTGAAGTGATGGAGGCACCTTTCTCCCAAAATTTGGATATTTTAAAATGGCTAGTTTCAAACATTCCCAAAATTCACTTCCTCCCCTCGCAAGTTTGTCTCATACTTGCTGACCCACCTTATGATAACATATATATATATATAGAGAGAGAGAGTGAGTGAGAGTGAGAGTGACAGAGAGTGACAATTCACACAACATTGAGTGCTTTGCTTCCTTTAGGTTGCAACTATGGGCCATTATTCTGCATTCCTTTTTACAACTGCATTCCTACACATAGCATTATTTCTAGTATTTGTAAGCGTTTTCTATCCTTAATTTATGCATAATTTCATCAAACCGTTTTTTGCTCTTTCAGTATTACCTTGCTTTGAGAGTTTATATGGTTTTCTGTATAAAGTTATATTAGTCGATCGATATTTAAAATTTGTGCTATGTTTTCTTAATTTCTCTAGTTTGCTTCTTGTCACATCTATTTGACTATGTGCCATGCCAATAATTTTAACTCGCCTTTGAATTTTGGGAATGAAATTTTAGACAATAGTCAAATGCAATAATATTGTTACCTACTTTTGTCTCAAAATAAGTTATTCGCAGAATATGGCTAACAATCAGGAATGGATGTACCAACGCTTGGATGGAAATGGGTTTTTAAAGGATGAGTTTCCTGGGGGGTAGTACAATTTCTGGATTTCACATATTCTCATTCAGGGATTGTGACAAATGGTTGTATAAATGTCTATGTTTAAAGTGTCACAATTAGAAATTTAATGATTATGAAACTGTACACTATCATATCGTATGTTATGGTTTTGACAAAGGCTACACTATCCAGGACATTCATAGGAAACTTTTACATCAAGGTCCAGTTGGTAAAATTTCTACATCCATGAATGATAACAACTTTGGGATGAGAAATATGATCTTGGACGCTGCAAGATCAAATTTTGATTGGTCATTTCCTAAGGATGAGCATCCAACAAAGAGAGAACAACCACTCAAATCATAAGCTAAGAAGTTCTTTGAATTGTTAAAAGATGCTGAGGAATCTTTGTGAGAAGGTTGCATGAAACATACAAGATTGTTTGCAATGTCACAGATATTGAATATTAAGTCCGATTTCAACCTACCTAAATCATTTATGGATCTCATCACAACATTGATGAGAAGCATGATGCTAGAAGATGCAATGTTTTCAAGTAACTTGTACAATTCAAAGAAGATGGTGGCCAAACTTGGGTTGGGTTATGAGAAGGTTGATGTTTGTCAAAGAATTTGCATGTTATATTACAAAGAAAACATTCACAAGACAAGTTGCATGATATGCGATCATGAGAGATACAAGCCACGAAATATAGGCTCTAGAATAGATGTGCCATACAAGATTTTATACTACCTACCCTGATCCCAAGACTTCAAACGCTTTATATGTTAAAGAATACGTCCAAGGAGATGACATGGCACTTCAATAATCCATGTGAAGATGGTAGCATGGCACACCCTACATATAGTGAAGCGTAGAAACATTTTTATCATTCTCATTCTCAATTTGCATATGAGTCATACAATGTGTGCGTAGGAATATGCACAGATGGATTTACTCCCTTCAATAACATACTATTTGTTATTCTTGTTAGCCAGTAATGTTGGTAGTATACAATCTTCCTCCAGGGATGGCAATGGAAGAACCATATATTTTTTTCAATATGGTTACTCTGAGCTCAAAATCCCTTGAAAAAAAAGTTGGATGTGTTTTTGTTACCTCTAATTGATGAATTAAAACTATTATGGTGCGAAGGAATGGAGACTTATGATGCATTCAATAAACAAAATTTTTTATTAAGGCAGCCTTTTTATGGACAATTAATGAATTCCCGGCCTATGGCATAGTATTCAACTAGAGCACTTATGGTAGATTGTCATATCTATATTGTATGGAGTGTATAAAGGCTTTTCATCTAAGTAATGGACAAAAGTACCCATGGTTTGATTGTCACTGTCAATTCTTGCCTTCCAATCACACCTACCGATCACAAGTTGACAATTTATCCAAGGTTGACGTGAAGAAGACAATTCTTCTCTACATTTATCAGGAATAGAAATCAAGATGTGAGGATTTGTATTGCCTCCACAAAGATATGATGAAGATGGGAATTCTAAAGATTTGCCTGGATATGGAAATATACATAATTGGGTTAAAAGAAATATCTTTTAGGAGTTACTTTATTAGTCCACAAATTTTATCTGCCATAAGTTGGATGTCATGCATATTGAGAGAAATGTGTTCAAAAATGTGTTCAACTCCGTGCTAGATGTGAAAGGAAGGTCAAAAGACAATGAAAATGCTAGGAAAGACTTAGAGTTGTATTGTGATTGGCTTGAACTGCATATGTTTCAAAATAATAGAGGACAACTAGTAAAGCCCAAAGTAACTTACACATTAAATGCCAAACAAGTGAAAGTAGTGTGCACATGGATGAAAATGTTGAAACTTCTTGATAGTTATACTTCAAATATTGCTCAATGTGTGAATGAAAATGAGCTAAAATTCTATGCAATGAAGAGTCATAATTGTCACGTATTCATGCAAAGGCTACTTCCAATTGCTTTCTGTGACCTCTTACCTTAACCGGTGTAGGAAACCATATTGGAGCTGAGAGTTTTTTTTAGAGACATATGTTCAACTATTTTGCATATAAAACATATGCAACTTTTAGAAAAGAATATTGTGTAGATAATCTATAAATTAGAAAAAAAAATCTTCCCACTGGCATTTTTCAACGTAATAGAGCATCTTCCCATCCACTTGACCTATGAAGCAAAAATTGGTGGGCTTGTACAGTATCATTGGATGTATTTATTTGTAAAGTATAATACGAAGTTGCAATATCTGACATGTACAGTTTTGCGTGTATACATTGGCAGATTATCACACACATGAATTAATATAATCTCTATATTTTCACAGATTTTTACGTCGTTTAAAGCAAAAGGTAAAAACTTGTGTACACGTGGAAGCATATATAATGGAGGCATACATTTTTTAGTAAGTGGTAACATTTTGCTGTTTCTACTTTGACTCCAATATACATACTATATTAAATTAACTATCCAAAAATGACGATGGCAGGGAAGTGGAGTTGCTTGGACAGCTTTCAATTTTTCGTCATCCGAGTAGACCTCTAAGGAGTCAAAGAAATCAACGACATTTCCACAACAACGCAAAATATTAAGCGGCATACAAATATGTGCTCCAAAATTGTGAAGATATTGTTCCTTTTACCACAGGAGTTCTTATAACATGCTATTTATGATACTGTCAGAAACAATCTTAACTTACTGATTGTGATTGTTTTTCAGATTTATCCAACAAATTTGATGAAGACATGTATAGGCCATACCCAAGCCTTACAGAGGAGGACTTGGGGAGATTACAGTATTCCAAATTTTCACGATGGCTGTAGGATTATGTACATATAACAAAGTTATAATTTTAGCTACTAATTATATCATGATAGCTAAAATTATGTAAATACAATTTCGCAGCTGAGAGATCCTTATCATATGATTGATGAAAACATTTGTTGTATATAGAACAAGGGCCTAAACAGTTGGTGAAAACATACAATGATTATTTTGTAAATTGGTATAGATTTCACACGTTTGATTATGGGCAGCATAAATCTATAATGAATAGTGATGTCTGTGTGATGTGGAGCTCATGGAGTGAGAATGTGGTTGATTATTACAGATTGTTGGAAGAGGTGTTGGAATTAGAATACTTTAGAATAGAAAACCATGTTGTTTTATTCAAATGCAATTGTTATGATGTGTCCCATAGCCATGTTAGAGTGAATCCACAATTTGGGCTTATTGAAATCAATCACACCCAGAAGCTCAACACTAATGATTTATTTGTATTGGCTCAACATGCCTAACAAGTCTACTACACAAGTTTCCCTAGAAACACTAAGAAAAGACGTGACTGGCATATAGTGTGTAAAGTAAAAGCGAGAAGTAGAATTGAGATGCCTCTTCTGACAAGGCAAAGTCAACACGATTTTCCTACACCGTATCCTCCATTTAAAGAATAACATGTAACGGCACCATTTTAGATTTTACTCACTGTTGAAATTGATTATTTGGATATCTTAATATATCATAGTGCGGCACCAATTGAGGTACCTGTTGAGGAATTTCGACCCATTCAATCGTAGCCAAGTACATGAGAGTGAGAGGATGGAGATGAAGATGAAGAATAAATGGAATTTAAAGAGGAATATATAGATAAATCTGAACCTGAGTTTGAAGATTTTTATTCAAATAGTGGTTAGAATGGGGGGATGATTAGTAACCAGTCATTTTTACATTGAACCATCAAATAACATTTCTACACTATTCAGAAATATAATTTTAATATTGTACATGATAATTTTTCTCATGCATTAACAATATTTAGTTTTTGTTTCAAGTTCGACAAGCTGTGGAAGGTTTTTTGTTTGTTTGTAGAACTCTCCATGTGATTTGAACTCTTCAGTCTTCTCACACTAACAACTAAACAATCTCCATTTTTGAATATCCACTTGTGCATTTATTCAAATGTACAGATATTATGTCTATATTAGATGTATCATTTATCTACAGCAATCCATTGACTTTAAAATTTGGACTTTCTAATTTAATGCATCTTGTTTTTGGACTTTCAAGAAGCAAGAACATGTAAAGATGCATCTTTCTTTGAAACGCTGATAGATTAATTTCTTATGTGGCTACACTTTGTTGTATTAACTCATCTAACTATCTATTGCTCCATTTCACTTGAAAAAATCAATCAGGGAACCTCTATTTTTTATCCTCTCAAATTGAAATTTGAATTTATGAAAAAGATTACACTCTGTATGTGTAGTATGTTTTCTAGTAAAGACCAGGGACTTGGTAGGCGCGACAGAGGTGGGTATGATCTTGGCGATAGACACACTAGTGACAAAGTGTCTCTATCATTTAACCAAGCAATTGATGACTTCGATATTCGAGAGGAGTCAATGGCAGGTAGACAAATGGTGGATATATTGTCCAGCGCCGTACTTGGGGCTAGCCTTCTCTATCTAGCATCACACATGAGAGCCAACCTTCTCCTTTTGGCATAGCACATGAGGGTTAGCCTTATTAGCGAGTTCTGAACCTACCTATATTGATGGCTGCCAACTCATCCAACCATTTCATGATGGGTAAACTTTGCTTCTAACTTGATCTAATTTTATTATTTAATTCTAACTTATCTACATATTACTGCAACTAAACTTTATTCACTTTACATTTGGCAACTTCGTTCTGGAGCGTGTCACTCGCCAAATAATGGCCATTCTTAGGAGATATATGGGCTCACATGCAACATGAGAGCAAGTAGGAGGGACAACTTTTTCAATAAATTTAAGGTGATACTATATATCTAAACTATTATTTGTTCTAAATAACAACCATCTCTAATTAACATATTTGCAATTTCACAAAACTATTGTAATTCTGATACGAGATGTACACGTGGTTGCCAAACTATGATGCCAGTATATGGCACTTATGGAGCAAACCCAGAAGAAAAATCACAAAAACACAATTCATAGAATAAAGAAATCAGCAATCCAACAAGTTGAGAGTAATGACTTAAGGGATCTAATGAGGGCAGTGCCCAAATACATGCTCACCACTGAGTGAGAAGTAATCTATAATAGCTAGATGAATGTACAAAAACTATCAGAATAAATGTATAAAAGTCAGAAAGAATAGATTGACTGAGAAAGATGGGTCAATTATAAAGCACACGAGCAATTCCATTTCATTTACTGAGCACAAACGTAAAATGGTAAGTTTTTTATTAGAGTCATAGTTCACTTATATTTACTTATATATTATTCATTTAATGAATTAATACACTAGGAACAAGGTGGCACGAGGGTCAGCCAAGTTGAAGTCCATGACTATACTCGTTAGAGAAAACAAGGAGAGGTGATTATGTCAATAACAAGTTGAAAAGAGTTCGAGTAAGTTTTTGATGCCAAATTCACAATAGATTAAAATTCACTACCATAATTTTCATTCAATATATGTTCTTTATAGTGCTACTTTTCTAGACAAAGAATTTAAAACATTTGATTTCACACTAGACCTATTATATCATGTGATTCTTAACTTTAAATGTGACTTATACACTTTGTTTAAACAAATACGCTTCTAATAGCTTCTAAATACCTATTATATGCAATTGAACTAAGATCTGCTTGTAACTAAATAGAACCCTACTCGTAATTGAACCAATTGATACTTATGAGACTAGGCTTACATTTTGCTCTATCAATGAAGATATATGTATGTAACTGAACTTATTTATACTTGTAACTAAATGGGCATCTCCTTGTAATCATACAGAACTTTACTTCTAACTAAACAAATCATTGCTTGCAAGACTTAGTCTTAAATCTGGTTAAATAGAGGGACATATTTGCTTGTAACTAAACGAAGATATGCTTGGAAATAAATTGAGATCTGCTTGTAACTAAACAGATCCTTACTTGTAACTAAACCAATTGATGCTTGTGAGACTACGTTTACATTTCATTCTATTAATGAGGATATATACATGTAACTGAACTTAGATGTGCTTATAACTAAACAAGCAAATCCTTCCAACTATAGAAGACTTTACTTGTAACTGAACAAATTATTGCTATAAGAATTGGTCTTAGATTTGGTTAAATAGAAGAACATACTTTCTTATAACTAAATAGAGATATGCTTGGAATTAAACTGAGATCTACTTATAACTAAACAGAACCCTACTTAAAATGAAACCAATTAATGCTTGTGAGACTAGGCTTACATTTCATTCTATCAATGAAAATATGTGCATATAACTGAACTTAGATATGCATGTAACTGAATAGGCTCTTCTTGTAACTATATAGAAATTTATTCATAATTAAATAAATCATTGCCTATAAGACTTGGTCTTAGATTTAGTCGAATAAAGGGGCATATTTACTTGTAAATGAACAGAGATATGCTTGTAACTAAACAAAATCGTACTTGTAATTGAACCAATTGACACTTGTGAGACTTGGCTTACATTTCGTTTTATTAATGAAGATATATGCATGTAATTGAACTTAGATATGCTTATAACTAAACGGGCCTCTCCTTGTAACCATACAAAACTTTGCTTGTAATTGAACAA
Source organism: Thlaspi arvense (assembly GCA_911865555.2). Classification (NCBI taxonomy): domain Eukaryota; kingdom Viridiplantae; phylum Streptophyta; class Magnoliopsida; order Brassicales; family Brassicaceae; genus Thlaspi; species Thlaspi arvense. The sequence goes on from CAJVSB020000853.1 coordinate 112,146, forward strand.
ATCATTACTTGTAAGACTTGGTTTTAGATTTGGTTGAATAAAGGAACATATATGTTTGTAACTGAACGGAGATATACTTGGAACTGAATTAAGATCTGCTTATAACTAAACAAAACCCTACTTGTAATTAAAATAATGGATGCTTGTGGTTTTGACTTGTTCAATTAGAACCATAGCTTTATTCAATTACAAACATTGTTCTAACTGGTTATAAGCAAATTTCAGTTGAGTTACAAGCATAGTTTTATTTGGTTATAGGCAGATCTCAATTCAGTTTCAAGTATATCCCCCTTTGGTTAAATGCACATCTTTCCGTTTATAGTAACAAATCTAAGTCTAAGTCTTATAAGCATCAATTAGTTCAATTACAAGCATGGTTCTTTTTGGTTACAAGTAGTTAGTTGTGTACTTATGAATGAAGTTACAATCTTAAGTAGAAGTCATTTGATATATATTTTCCAAACTGCTTTCTTACCATGTTGTATTATTTTATTTCTTCTATTTTAGTCTTATCATCATATAAGGGTAATATGATTAGTTATCATTGATGTTAATTTATATTAATTTTATACTTGTTATTGATTTATTTCTATGAAGAGTATGAGCATCATATTATAGTCAACATGGCAACAATCCTACTCTAGAGAACTCATTTGATGCGCAGAAATAACTTGCAATTAGTGTTGGGCCTTATATGAATCGAATTTATGATTTTGGGAATACTTATCATTACAAGAACTTGCTTTTATTAGCACTTCATCTGACTCCATGTCCACAGCACCTCCTCCTAGATATGTTTAGTTCAAATCAATTGCAAGAGACAATTGCTAAAGCACTTGCTAAGATAGACAAGCAGCTACGTCAAAAGAGACAAGTGCTTGAAGAGGCTAAGAAATTAGCAGAAAAGACACTGAAAGTTAGGGAGAAGGATATGATGGCTACAATAACTACAATAATAGAAAGGTTCAATGCAATGTAAGATGGGTCATCAAGCCAAAATGAGAGGATTGGAGAAGGCACTCGGCAATGAAATTACATTTTGACATTATCATATTTTAAAACTTTATATTCTTATTTCATTCTTATGTTTAAATGTAGTTATCAAATTGTATTATTAAATATTTTCACATTAAAAAATGATTGCATCCTGATGTTTAATTGCTTTTCATGTATGCTTGTGTTGAATTACAATTGAAATGATAGATATGTATTACAGGAATATAAATAATTGATATGCATTACGGGAATTCAAATGATATATATGTATTACAGCAAATACAGTACCAGCGACTCCTAAAATGGATCACAAGAATGTCACAAAATTAGTAACCTAATTGTGACCCCATATACAGTTAGAATAATAAGGTTAATAGGGTCACTACTAGTGACGGCAAAATGGTAGTCACTAATTAGTTACCATATATGGAGTCACTAAATATGCATCTAATTTTATTAATAAAATGGTCAGTAAATAATCAGTGACTGATTGTTTTCATCACTAATTAGTGATGGCATTTTGCAATCACTATTTAGTGATCGGACCCCATTATTGACCGATATTAGCTGTCACTAATTAGTGACCGATTTTTTCAATTATTAATTAGTGACCACCTTGGTCATTAAACGATTAGTGACGTGACTTTTTTTGTCGAACAAATCGATTACAAAAGTGATAACTGATTCGTTTAGTGACCACGGCCCTTTGCATTTAGTGACTAATAATGTGGTCACTAAATTAATTTTTCTAGCATTGTTATATTTAAAATGATTATTTGAATAATCATTTAACTGTAAATAAAAATCTTTAATGCATTTTCGATTTGAAATTTTTCAATCATTTTTTTCTCCATTATGGTGCAAGATTATTTTAGGAACTTGATTTTAGTTAATAACTTGATTACCACATTGATTCTTTTGAAAACTTTCCTAATTTAACCCTTTCTTCTTAATTAAGCATGTCAATAGAAGGAAAAATAAATTTAGAATTTTTTTACAATAATTCAGTGACAACTTTTAGTATTGGAATCAAAATGGAAATGAAATTTTACGGTAGTCTCTTTTATTAACTACCCTGATTTAAATATATCTCCATATAAATCATTTTAAAAATATTTAAAATTCTATAAAATTTCAAAACCCTATGATTAATTTCCTAATTTGGACGGCTAAAATAGAATTCCTCAAATCAAATTTGTAACTCGTAACGCCTGCGACCTCTCATCTCATGCATTGGAATTTTCCTATTTAAACCCGAAAACTCATAACTCTCCCCACGAATTTCGGTTGACCAACCCTTCTCTCCGCCCTTTCTCTCTCTCTCTCTCTCTCTCTCTCTCTCTCTCTCTCTCTCTCTCTATATATATATATATATATATTATAAACACGCACACACACTTATACGCAACCATGGTTGTTTCATCTCATAAGCCCGTAGCAGAAAATTTAACTCTCATCAATACATGCAACCCGCCGCCAGCATATTCACAGGTATTCCAGTGATAGACCTCTCAGACCTTTCTTCCTCAAAGACTCTCCTAGTTGAAGCCTGTCAAGAGTTTGGCTTCTTCAAGGTGATCAACCATGGAGTCTCCAAGGAGCTCATGATCAAATTAGAGGATGAAGCCACCAAGTTCTTCAACCTGCCACTCAATGAAAAGGAAAAAGCTGCTTCACCTAACCCCTTAGGCTACGGAAACAAGAGAATTGGCCGGAATGGTGATATGGGTTGGGTTGAATACCTTCTCTTCAGCGCCAACACTCGACTTATTTCCCCCCTTCTTTATTTTTCCATGAAAGCCCAGAAAATTTCAGGCAAGAATATCAACACTCAACTCTTGGAGTTGAATAGAAACCATTAAATTTTTTTATCACCCAATATGCCCCTATAAATTGAAGTAAATCTTTCAAAAGGATAAAACTGTCATTTTACCTTGTATAACGGCTATTTGCATGCAATACCACTAACTCGATAAAACAAGCACAGGATTTAAAACTGTGCACGCAATGATAATTTAGCTGCATAAATACCCCTTTACATGGATGGACGAGTTGTCCCTTATTCACACGTCAATTAAAATGGCGGTGCAGGTGTCTTGTGAATGAATATATATCAGCAGTGAGGGGAATGGTATGTCAAGTGCTGGAGCTGATTGCAGATGGGTTGAAGATTAGGCAGAGAGATGTGTTCAGCAGGCTGTTGAGGGATGATGAGAGCGACTCTCTGTTCAGGTGAACCACTATCCGCCATGCCCAGAACTTGGTGAAGCATTGGATGGTGAAAAATTGGTGGGTTTTGGAGAGCACACAGACCCACAGATAATGTCTGCACTGAGATCCGACACATCTGGCCTTGAAATTTCTCTAAAAGATGGGACATGGTCTTAATCCCATCTGACCCCTTCTCCATTCTTATCAACATCGGCGATTCTCTACAGGTACCCTTCATATCTGACTGACACAGACATCTGCCAAACTCTTGGTATGTCTAGGGGCAAAATACCTCTTCCTTGCGTCATGTTGGCGATTCGATTCATGGTAATATTAAAATATTTTCTTTTTTTTGCCAAATATAATATTTTAAGTGTGTGAAATTCATTCTAAATGGCTTTTATTGTACATATAATGTCATAATTGTGTTTTCGCATTAAAATTAATTGAAATTAATAAATGTAATCCAGATTATCATGCTGAACTAAATAACAGATATATAGAAGTGAAAATTTTAGTTAAATGCATGAAAATAACATCTTTCCGGGTATAGTTTCTGTTTGTCAGTGTCTCTGGGTTCTTGTTTTTCACCCTCAATTGCTTTCTCTCTGTTCATTTTCTTAGCCATGTTGATCTCTAGTGGCTTCGTTTTTTGTATTTTTTTCTTCGGCCTCCCTGTACGGTTCTGTATCATTTACATCAGTGTCCTAGATTTTACCTTTATCTTATATTTGTTGGGAAGATTTTTGACTTAAATGTAAGTTTGATTTTTTGGGGTTGGATGGGACGTGTGTTTGATGACAGTTTCCTAACTCCCCTTAAAGCCTTGTTTTCATCATGGGCATTTTGGGGTTTTTCTTTTCTTTTTATAGATGAAGATGGTAGGTGTGAATAACAATACTGTGGCAGGTTATGACTAATGGGAGGTTTAGGAGTGTGAAGCACAGAGTTCTGGCAGACAATGGGAGATCAAGGAGTCAATGATCTACTTCGCAGCACCACCTTTGGGTGAAAAGATAATACCAGTAAGATCACTGATGGAAGAAGGAGAAGAGAGTTGGTACAAGGAGTTCACATGGGGAGACTACAAAAACTGCGCCTTCAACTCCCGGTTGGGGACAACAGGTTGCGCCCCTACGAGAAGACTGCTCAGCAGTGCCGGTGACGTTGTGGTCAAAATTGTCCATTCAGGATAATATTAAAATAGCTTTAAAATATGTTGGCTCTAATTCAATTCAAATGCAACACGTTGTAAATACAGGTCAACTTTTTATTTATTTATTTAGTTAAAATTTAAACACCCCTTTAATTTCTGTGTTGGTGTTGTTACTTTTGAAGTCAATGCTGTTGGATTCCCCTGTGAATTTTTACTCTGCTGGGTGCAGTTTGTTAGGTCGCTTTCCGTCAACATTCCAATTTCCAATGAATGCAGAAAAACAAAAAATAAAATAATTTGTGATAGAGTCAAAGGTGGGCAAATCTTTATTAACATTTATAAATTATTTTATTTTATTAAAAATAGATTTTTTAAAAATTATTCATAAAAATATGTTAATTTTTATTTGAAAAATCAGTTCTTAGAGAATAGATTTTTTCTGAAAAATCAGTCCAGAACTGTTTTCTATAAATAATTATCGGTCAACCTATTTTTATAAATAAAAAAATTAATATTGATATAAATTTGCTTCAAAGGTACCTGAATGTAGAAAAAATAAAAAATAAAATAATTTGTGGATAGAGTCAAAGGTACCGTGCTTCGAATTTGAGTGTTTAATTGAGAGGAAGAAAAAAAAAGAAAATTAAATTTTCTTTGAAGGCTATCACATATCAAAACATAAAACGATGGATTGTTATTTTAATGGAATTCCTGTATTATTGCAAATTCTTACCCGCTGTTTCGTAAGGTAAAAAATAAAAATGGAATTGAAATTTCGTAGATTCAAATTTAAATCTCATTTTAGAATTTAAGGTTTAGTCTAAGAGATATATAATACTTGTGATATTCATTTAAAGATTATCAGTTTTACTCCCACCCTCTTCCTCTTCTCCTAACTTAAGCCGCCAATGTGTCCAAAAAATCCAAATCCCATTTTACTGTTCAGTAAAAAACAATTTTTGGTATCTACAAATTTCATCGGGCAGTCTAGAAAAAAGTAATTTGGATAAAAAAAAATAAGAAATACGATTTAGAATTAGAAACAAGATTTTCTTTCTTAATAAATTATGCAAAAATTATTCCTATACTATTTTATAACAAACAGTTTGACTTTACACTATAAAAAAGGGAGAATTGCTGATGCAAAAAATGTGTAGGTAAGAGAGAAAATTGAGTCGTTAATAAAGTTATCGACGCAAAACTTTTCGTCAAAAAATGGGTCGTCGGAAAAATTTTACTAACGCAAAAAGCTGTGCGTCGGAAATTTTTGACACAAACTAGGTCGCAAAATGCATCGAAAATTTCCAACGAACACTCTTCGTTAGAATTTACGGACGTGTAAATTTTCTGATGCAAATTTACGTCAGAAATTTCCGACGCAAATTTGCATTGGAAATAAAATCAATTTTTTTAATTCAATTATTTATTATTAATTATTAAATTAATACTAATATATTTATATTATATAATTTTATTTTAAATATTATTATATAATTATTAGTATTTAATTTTTATTATTTATTGATTATTAATTTTACATATTTTTTGAAATATATATTTATGATAATTTATTTAAGATATGCACTTACATAAAATTGAAATAACATGTGCATAAATAATATTCAAATGTTTCATTGTAAACATAAAATAATGTCACTAAACATATGAAACAATATCTAAAAAACTAAAAATCACTCCCGACAACCACTATTGCCTGACTGAGATGAAAAAGAGTCAGAATCGTCAAGCAGGCACCGGAGGGCATGGCTGACCGGGTGGTGTGCCTCTCATCCTTTCAATCATTTTATACAAATTATGAAAAGCAAGCTCTATACTCCCCACCTTCTCCCGAAACTTCTTATTCTGTTAACGGAGATTTTGCATTTTCAATCTTACAGACTGATCTGTACTATCGGATGAAGGATAGTGGACTGATTGAGAAGAACTCTACCATCCAAGACTGTATACACGCTGAAGGCTCTTCCCCCAGCGCACCTCTCCCACAACTCAGTGTTTACCATCCACTAAGACTCTGGAGTAAACATCTCCTCAGGTGTTGACTAGGAGGATCGGGCAGCTTGGAAGTCAGCTTACATACACAAGTATCTCATAAAACAATTTAATAATTATAAAAAGTTAATAAATAATATAATTATTTACTAAAAATTAAATAAAATTTACTTACATAAGTCTTCTCCGATCATTGGTCCACTCACACCTCCTCGCTATCTTTTTTCCTGTAATTATTTTGTACATTAAATAATATTATAATAAAATCTTATTTCATTAAATTTATTTGATTTTGAAATTTAATTCAATAAATTAATAGTTATAATATTTAATAAATATTACTTTCAATATATCTTTTTAATCATTAAATAAGATTTTAGATTAACATTACAAAACAATAAATTTATTTAATTTTGACTTTTAATTCATTAAATTTGTAGTTATAATATTTATTAATTAATATTTTAAAATATATTTCTTTAGTCATTAAATAAATAATTAAAATATATTTCAATCCATTATATAATATTTTAATGTATTAAACTAGTATAATTTTAAAAATACTTTATTAAACAATATTCTAATAACATTTTATTTCATAAGTTTATTTTATTTTTTTAATAATATTTTATATTAATACTATTTATTGGGCCTTCATTAATAATATTTCAAATTAATATTTTAAATATCTATATATTTTTTCAGGCCCACTAGGCCATCCCAGTGGGTTGGGCCAGCCCAGCCGGCCAACTAGGCTAGGCCGGGCCTGCCTAGTGGTTGACCCGGCCCAGTGGGCCCATCTGGGCTACACCGGCCGGCCCAATGGTTGGGCCAGCCCAACTAACCCATCTAGGCTAGGTCGGGCCAGACCAATTCTTGGCGAGGCATATAACTAAATGAAAAAAAAAACACATATAACTAAAAAACAATATTACAAAAAAACATAACCAAGCATGTATATATATAATACACATAATCGTTGAATGTGCAAAAATTACAAAACAACTAAACAATTGTACCGATGCAGTGCGGCAGCGGTGATAATTGAACAGGCGACAATCGAACAACAACGAGCAAATGAAATGGGAAATGGAAAGCAAAGCGAGGAGAGTACAAAATAGCAAAATGGGAGAGAGAACAAAGAGAGAAATGGAAGTTAAGGGAAGGGGCCATGACATAGGCAAATTTTGACGTAGTGTGTCGGTATTTGCATCGGTAACTGTTCAATTTTCGTGCCTCGAACAATGTCAAATTAGTTACCGATGCAAATATTTAAGTTACCGATGCAATTGCATCGGTAACTATCCCTCGCACCTCGCAAAACTTTGAATCCCAATGTCTTTACCACGCAAGGCTGCGTTGGTAAGTTATAAAAAAAATTAAATAATGTTGCATAACTTGCTAACGCAATTATTGCGTCGGTAAGTTTATCCAATCTATTGACACAATTTTTACGTCAGTAAATTTAATTTTTTATTTTCTTTTTTTTATATGTTACCGACGCAATGTTTGTGTCGGTAAAAGTATTGTTTAATTTTTAATTCTTTACCTACGCATGATTTTGCGTTGGTAATATTGTTTTTTATTTCAACGCCCTTTTTGCATCGATAATTGCATCGGTAATATTACCAATGCCACTTTCGTGTCGGAAATGTTGTTTGTATGCTGACGAAATATTTTTCATCGGTAAATTGCGTCGGTAATCCCCATTATTTTTGTAGTGCTACTACTATCCAACAAAAAAATTTCTTCTCTTTAATAAGAATAATAAAATTTATAATAATCACGAAACCATAAAATTTCAAACATTTTGCAAAGATTCAACTACCATCCTATAGTAAGTATGAACAAATGAAGAAAAAAAAATTGAATAATTCCAAATCTACATTATGTTAAAAATGTTCAAATATAGTCAAATAGTTATTCAAATAATCATTTCAAATGTAACCAAATCTCCATATTTCATATATAAATAAAATAAACAATAAAGAAAAAAGTCATTACTCTCTTCCTCCTCCAAGGGAGGGAAATGCCTATGTAAATTTATATTTGGTTTGCAATAAACCTGACTTATTTATTTTGTCACTTCTTTGTAAATTAATTGAAATTAACTTTTAATATTTTAATAGTATAGAGCTTTTCTTTTCTTTTCATATATAAATTAATGTAATACCCCAAATTTAGGGGCTAATAGAAAATTTAGAAGTCTAGAACTTAATTGAAAGAATTAGAACATTTTGGGACTTAACTAAAAATAATAAGGGCACAATTGAACAAAGTTAAAGTTGATAGGGCTAAACATAAATAATAGTATTAGGCAAGGACTAAATCGAACAGAATCACAAAAGCAAGGACCAAATTGAAAACTCTCAAAAATTGCATCTTACCACTGTCCCCAATTTCCTTTTCAAAAGCCTTAACTTCACCCGATCAAATCTGTAAGGTTTATGCTATTTGATCTCGAATTGAATACACAACCTTGTCCATATAAAGCCATTAGGATGAGGTAAACCACTTGCCTATTTTTCATCTTCTTCAATTGAAAGAACCATCGAAACTACCACTTTCTAGTCGGAAATTGCTACAAATTATCAAGAAAAACCTAATCCTTGAGTATCGCCTATCAATCACCTATGGCATTATGAGGCTAGTAATTGATTCTTTCTGAAAATTTTAGGTTTGTTAATGTCGATAGAGAAGAAAGACTTGACATGCTATCGGGTCTTTTTAGACCCAATTTCCTAAACTGAGTTGGGCATGGGTTAGGATCCTAGGCTTGCCAAACTAATCCAAGTCGCATCAACTGAAATTGGTTCAGACAAGTTATTGGGCTAGATTGTGTACTAGACTGGGCCCAAGTTGAATGGGCTGATATGTGGAAACTGAGCTTGGGATTAGACCAGGGCAAGACCGGGTTTGCATATAAAATTAGATCTGAGTTTGGGATCCAAACAAATAAATAAATAAATAAAAAGGAATTTTGGGAAATTAGATAGTTTAAGAGACTAACCACCAATTCACTTCTTGTTCAATGCATAATAGAATAGTTCAACATTTAATCAATTGGTTTAGTGCTTGAGTAGACCGGTTCAGTGATTTACTGGCCGATTTAGTGTGTTAGATGTCTGATTTAGTGCTTTAGAGGCTAGCTCATGGCTAGTTTAGTGCATTAGAGGTTAGTTCAAGGCCAGTTCAGTGCTTTACAGGCTGGTTCAGTAATTTAATGGTCGATTTATGGTTAGTTCAGCACCCTAGTGATTGGTCAAGACTAATTTAGTACTTTAATGATTAGTGTATAGGTTAAATAAACCAGTTTTATACTTTATGAGACCAGCTCAAGAATTTAGTACTCAGTTCATGACTTATTTGATTGATTCGAGATTTTAGTAGTCCTAATATGAGTTTTAGGCATAAAAATCTAGAATTTTACTATGAATTTTAAATAAAAATTATATTAATTAATTCATAGATGTATTAAAATCTAAAATAAATAATTTTATTACTTTTTATGGATTTAGATTTTTTATACGATTCTTGTCGAGCCTATGTCACTGAAGAATAGATTGCTTAAATTTTATTAATTCTGTGAGTAATAATATGTATTTATAAATATTTACTATTTTCTATATCTATTATAAATCCTAATTTTACATGATTTATTTCTGTATGTCCATAATTCTTGGAAATTGAATTAAATTGTTATAAATGAATAATAAGGGACATGTATATATAATTATTAGATATGTTGTGAAAATCTATTTGATATCACATTTCTGACATTGTTTATACTTGTAACTAAAAATTTATATTTTCTGTTAAACTCTTTCTGGTTATTAGTAGAAAAAAACTGTTTTAAGAGAATTTTGGATTGATAGAATACTATAGTTAATGATAATAGGCATTAGACTTAATATACCTTGAACTATATCCCCAATTAGCAAAGATGGTGCTAGACTACCATGTTGGGCCAACATGGTTGTACTATATCTTTATGCAAGCAGATTAAGGAATCGTCCGGACTTCTGATTTCTATTTCTGTTACATTCTCTGTTATGGACTTCCTAAAATTTCTAATAACTATAAATTTCTGTTATACTATAAAGTTTTCTGTTTTAAATATCATAGCTATTCCTTATTCTCATAAATACATATTATTATTCATTGAATTTGTCGACTCATCCTTTATTATTTTTTATATTCAAATTTCGACACTTATTTGGATCTTGCTGTTTGAGGAGTGTCTATTATTCCTGTTGATTTGACTCTAATCAATACATGATAGTGTGATTTTGTTCTAATTTCTATTAGACTTTAAGATTTCCTAAGTTGAGTTCCACTTATTACAAACATATTTGTTTTTTAATCGATGCATTTGACAAGTTTGTCAAGATTGAGTTATATTTTTGTTTCAAATTTTACATGAGATTTTGATTTGGCTATTTTTGATTTATATGATAGTTACAAGATGCCTAATACACTTGCAAGGTTAGAAACTAATCTAACCTGTATTAGTTATGGATCCATCTCCTAGGTTGTGATAATTAATTACAAAAATTATGAAAATAATGTTTTATAAGTTTACAAAATATCATTTGGAATATTGCATAATAACATAAATTAAAAAAGGTTTCAAATTTGATCACTTTCTTTAATGTTATATTTGTAAAGATGATGAGTTATGTTTATATTCGTGTTTCTAAACAGTTTGAAATTTTAAAATAATTAATAATTTATCATAAAAATAAGACTAATCTAAATAAATTTGTATCATAAAAATGTTTATTGCATCACTTTATGCCATAATTATGTTTATTGTAGGGAAGAAAAGTCACCCATAGTGTACCCAGGGAGAGGAAGAAATTTTTAAGTTCGAGAAGAACGTTAACGTTAAAATTGAGCTCAGGAAGGATACCAATGAGAGAGACAGCCAGGGGTTGAAAAATAATTTAAAATTTTAAAATAGATTTTATCAAATCTAAATCTCATGAAATCGTACCAATTTTTGAATAGATTTCAACACGCTCCTATCAAATTCCACATAGGTTAAATCCTATTTCTTTTTTAACTCCTTTATCCAAATGGTCAAAATGAGATACTTAGATAAAAATTTCACCAAATTCCGTCAAATTTCATCTAACCAAACATAGGATTAGAAAACCCCCAACACCAAAATTTTCCCTCAATATTTGATATTGCCTATTAAATGAAAGCATGATCTTAAAAAAAAAAAAAAAAAAAAAAAAAAAAAAAAAAAAAAAAATTAGATACACGTGTTATCGACACATGATGCAATACTCTCGAATTTTTTGAATATTTGCTTGATTGTTTTAAAATAAATTATTCCATATTTTTGGCTGCTTTTTCCTAATTATCTACATAATTAACGGTTAGTTTGTTTATTTAAAGTAATAACTTGTTTATTTTATTATTTATTTAAATATTTTATTTACACTTTTTTTAGACATATATTAGAATTTCGTGCAAGTGGCATGCACAGTGGCTATACCATTGCCACGTCAGCTTTTAAATTTGTGCCTCGAAGGAGCTAACGCGTGCCGACTGTGCAAGTGAAGGAGAGCATTCGATGGTCGCAAGCCTACCACTTAACAATCCGCTGAGAAGAGAAGATGGCCTAGCATGTATATACCCAACAACCTGCATCCAAGTCTCTCTGAAGCTTTCGTCTCTCCAAATCATCTTTGCAGACTCTTCATGTTGCTATATAAAGAGCAACAAAGAGAAGCAAAACCCTTATTATTCATCATTCAGTATACTGTGGTGTAAAAGTGAGAATGATAGAGAGAAGTAGAAAGGCTTGAGCACCTAACCAGGTAAGCTTCTTCTCCTCCACTGGAGTAGAGGCCCTAGCTTCAAATGAAGGGGTCTGGAGGTCTGCAAGTAAGTCAGCTACTGGTCAAACCCCCTTGTCTGTCTAAGTAGATGACACATGCACTAGAAGGGGAATTAAACGCCTAACAACACCCCAGTTAGGCGCCTAATTCAGCATTTTACCCATGTCTTACTTACAATTTCAAACTAGTTGTTTGTTCAACCCTTTTTGATACTTATTGATATCCCTAAATTTGATTTCCAGTCATCTAGAGAGCTATCAGACCTTGATATGGGAGCATAAAAATACCAGTTGACAAGAAAGTTGGATGCCCTAACGGTCATTTTGTCAGGTTGGCCTTGTCTTGTTCAATTTTCATGCTCATGTATCTTTGATCTATGAAGCCTACCGCCTTCCTGAACATTTATGAGTTGTTTAATGCGTTTGAAAGCTGCTTAACCTCAATTAGAATCCTCAGAACCATATTAGACTCGTTAAGTCTAACTCAGCAACAAGCTACCCATTTAAGACAAACCATTCTTGTCAAACCTCCAAAAGCTGAACCAATCTTCTTAGGCTACTAAACCGAGGATACTGGGAGTCACAATAGCACTAAATCAAAGTCGCCAAGGTACATTAGAGTGATTAATTGTGAATTCAGGAGATTGATAATTGAAAGTTGAAATTGGTTTGTTTTGATGGATTCAATTAAAATATATAATTTTAAAACCACATTATTTATTGAACTGAGAAAATTACTGATTTACGATTTATTAGTGTAACTGCTACCTAATCGAATTGCAATTCAACTGTGACATCATGATAGAAATAATTATAAAAATTATTAATTAAGAGTTGCAGGTACTTAATTGAAACGATTTATTTAGAATCCTTGCAGTGTTTTTGTGGTTAAGGAATATTGGGACTAAAACTAGGAAGTTGTTTAAAGCACAAGATGTGAATTAAAAAGTGTCAAAAACTAACAGACCAAATCTACAAATTGGAGGGCTAGAGTTCATCTTCTCCCCTGATTAGCCAAAACCCTAATTCACTTGATCTCTAATTCCTAATCAAGTAAAACTAACTGATGATTTCTTAATCCATAATTGGAATGGATTCGATCTCCAAATCAAATTGGACCCTCCACTTGATCTTTTTGCTTACTTGAAAGTTGAAGCTGCAATTTCGAATGCATGAGAGCTCAAAAGCCGAGAGAGAACCTCGCAAAGTGCACAGAGAAACCTCTTCAACAAAAAAAGGTAAAATGATCACTACCTATGAGACGAAAAAGATAGTCAGTATCGATGGTCAAATGTCATTACATACCATGTGTAGTGGTTCTCGACTTCTCCGTCAAATCTTGTTTTTCTGGAATAAGTGCGCTGATGATTCTAATCTAAAGCTTTTTAGACATGATTCGTTCACCCTGATGTTCACTTGAAGCCTTTTGGCCTTGACTTGATCACTCAGATGCCCTAATTCTTCTCTCTTTCCAAACTTTTTTTGTTGCATATAAAAAAAAAGAAATAAATCAAATCATAATTTTTTCAATTTCACCAATTTTTAGTAAAATTGATGATAATATGACTTGTCAATTGTTGGATTGATCCGACTACTTATTTCAAATTTTATAAACATTGTAATTAAATAGAGGTTGTTTATATTAAGTATTTTTATATTAATATTTATATTTTTTATTTACAGAAATATTTTTTAAAAAAATATTTACAATATGGTATTTTTAAAATTATTGAAAAGTCAATTTTGCTAAAATTAATGTTAAATCATTTTTTTTTACTTTAAATTTTTTTTTACATAATTGGCAAGCTGGTCATGGCAGAGTTGATTCCCCAACGTACTTTTAGATTTTTTTAGAAAGAGTTGGAAAGTATAATTTTGCCTCTGTTGCTGAAGTATAATTTTATTTTTTTTAATTTTTTCCTTCTGTCTCTCTAAGTACGGTTCTGTCTCATTTACATCAGTGTCCCAGATTTCACCTTTTTCATTACATTTGTTGGGATGATTTTTGAGTCGAATGTAAGTTTGAATTTTTTGGGTCGGATGGGACGTTTGTTTGATGACAGTTTCCTCTCCTTGAAATGGTTTATGATGGCAGTTCCCCAGCTCTCCTTAAAGCCTTGTTTTCAGCAAGGTATTTTGGGGTTTTTGTTGCTTTTTATAGATGAAGATGTAGATGTGAGTAACACCACTGTGGCAGGTAATGAACTAATGGGAGGTTTAGGAGTGTGAAGCACAGAGTTCTGGCAGACAAGGGAAGATAAAGGATGTCAATGATCTACTTCGCAGCACCACCTTTGGGTCAAAAGTAACACCAGTAAGATCACTGAGGGGAGAAGGAGAAGAGAGTTGGTACAAGGTGTTCACGAGGGGAAAGTACAAAAACTCCGCCTTCAACTCCCGGTTGGGTGACAACAGGTTGCGCCCCTACGAGAAGACTGCTCGCAGTGCCAGTGATGCTGAGAAAAAATTGTCCATTCAGGATAATATTAAAATAGCTTTAAAATATGTTGTGTCTAATTCAATTCAACTGCAACACACTGTAGATACAGGTCAACTTTTTATCTATTTAATTATTTAAAATTAGTTTCTGTGCTGGTGTTGTTACTTTGAAGTCAATGCTGTTGGATTCCCCTGTGAATTTTTTACTGTGCTGCGTGGGAGAGTTTTGTTAGGTTGCTTTCCGTCAACATTCTAATTTCCTGTGAATGCACAAAAATGCACAAAAATAAAATAATTTGTGGATAGAGTCAAAGGTACCAGAATGCAAAAAGTAAAAAAAGTAAAATAATTTTTAAGTCGAACTCAGCAAAGAGCTACCCATCTAACTGGTACCATTCTTGTCAAACCTCCAAAAGCGGAACCAATCTTCTTAGGCTACTACACTGAGGATACTGGGAATCCAATAGAACTAAATCAAAGTCGTTAACACCTACATTAGGGAGATTAATGTGAATTTAGAAGATTGATTATTGAAAATTGAAAATGATTTATTTTGATAGATTCAATTAAAATACAGTTTTTTAAAACCAAATTGTTAATTGAACTGAAAAAATTGTCGTTCAGGTTTATTGATATAACCGTTGATTTAATCATAACCTAATCGCTATTGAACCGTGATTTATTGATATAACCGTTGTTTAATAATAATTAACGCTATTGAACGTGATGTGTAATAGAAATAATTCTAAAAATTATTAGTTAAAGTTGCAGGCACTTGATTGAAACAATTTATTTAGAATCCTTGCAGTAATTCTGTGGTCTAAAAATATTGGGACTAAAACTGGGAAGTTGTTAAAGAAGCTAACTAAATCCACGAATTGGAGAACTAGAGTTCATCTTCTTCCCTGATTAGCCAAAACCCTAATTGCGATGGAATTGACTTTAAATTATTCAATAGAAATAAAAAAAGAACATGTTAGGAAGTCCCAAAAACATTTCAATAAATAGTTTTAAAAATTATGTTTATGAATTAAAAAATTATCGATATCAATATTAAAATGCTTCCTACTAAGCAATCAAAAATATCTAAGTGAGATCTTTGCACCCACAACCTTGTGTTAGTGAGTTTCTCAAACTTTTAAGTTATATATCAGTTAGTCTCCTTGTTCACTTTATCTACGACTAACTGATGTAAAGGAGGAATTGCTTCCCTCATTACATTGATCCCCGGTTAGAACTTCTGTATTGAATGTTATTCAACTGCATATTCATTGTACATCTTTTGGTAGGAAGCTACATAACAGGTAACATAACGCCAATAATGCATGGCAATCTTTACTAAGTCTGCATCTAGCCTGAATTCATTTCAAGGACTGCACCAGAATAAATTGTTTTCTGTTCTAACTTTTTGCCAATATTTTAGTAAATACTGAGCTACAAGCTCAAAGCATCATCCTGATAAACCCCATTATATTACGCCCACTCTAACAAAATTGCCTATGTCTCAACTCATTCTGGAGAAATAGAATTCTAATATAATATGCTTTTGATATCTAGCAACTCCTCTTACAAAATCAACACAAATATTTAATATTTATCTAAGCCACCAATCCATCAATCCATCCAAACCCACTTCCTTTAAATCCTACCGAACTCGCCCAAATTTGTAAATAGGTTAAAAATGAGTTTCTAATTAGGTCAGATTTTTGTTTTCATAAAATATCCATTAAGCAGTAGTGTTTTTCCTCTAAAAGTAATTATCTCCCCTCCCTCCCCTCTTTCCCTAAAATTTACTGTTAAATATTTTTGTCTTCGAAATTTGAGAAAAAAGAGAGATCAAGAAAGAAAATATAGAGAGAAATCGATCTTCAATTGTAACGAGACTTTGAGTGGATTTTTAAAATAAGTACCATTTCGCCTCTAATTGTCACCTGTACAATTATAGTCATAATAAATCAGCGTGTTAGATTTCAAGCTACTTGGTTAGATAACGTGCTTACGCCCTTCCAAACTTCTCACCTGCCACTGTATTATATTAGGAGTGATCACAGTTCAGTTTTCTCAATTTTTTATAAAAATATACCTAACCAATTATTTCAATATTTTTGATATTAAAATCAAAATCATACCCTTTTTATACTAAAACTATTACTTCGATTTTGTTTAGTTACTGCATAATTTGGTACAGTTTTTATAAATTTTTTTAATGATATTAAATTATTTAAGTAAACTAACAAAATTTTTTGAAAAATCACATAAATAGATTTTTTTAGTATATAATTAATACAAAAAATCAAATTATTTCAAGATTATATAATATTAATTATTTCCTACATTTAATGATTTAATTTTAAAATTTTCATTAATAACCCTCTATAATCTTATATTCTGTAACAGCCCAGGCGCACCCGCTCGCAAGATATTGTCCACGACGCTCAATCGGGCTTTCCGTGGTTTTGTTCCTCCCCACCCTGCGGGAAAAACGCGTCTTGTAAGGGGAAGGTATCCACACACCTATAAGGCATGCTTCGTTCACTTCCCAACCGATGTGAGATCTCACAATCCACCCCCCTTGGGGCCCAGCGTCCTCGCTGGCACACCAACTTGATCCCCGGCTCTGATACCAACTTTGTCACGACCCAAAATCGGATACGTGACTGGCGCAAGAGTCAGAATAAATCTTAACTCATGCAAACCTAACAGAAAAACACTGAATCTAACTGAAAAACAGAAAATCTGATATAACTCAAATAAATTTAAACCACGCGCTAACTGAAATATCAAACACAAAGCAGAATCCTGTCTGTAGTCAAATGGAGTATACTAGAATCCCATGAATACAAAATCTAATAAAATTGAATAACTAACTCTGAACAGAAAAATCTAAACAGAACAGCTAATGCCACGGACTCCTCTCAGCAAGTAGAATCCACTAGATCAGCGTACTCAAAATCTGGAAAAAATAAGGGTGAGTCTATCGACCCATTGAATAATAATCTGCATTTACAAGATCAAAGGACATGCATACAGTTATAACAGGTAAGTTTTACTAAAACATTTATTTTCCAAACACTTTCCATCATTTAGGGAGTTCGTAATTCTAAATGTAACATATATCGAGAAATAGATCGGCGACACACAGTTAATCGATAACCAAGACAGCGACACACAGTCAGCTGATAATTAAAACAGTGACACACAGTCAGTTGGTATTGGCAATAATGCCCAGGTAATAACATGCAACATATGTCCTAATAACTGAATGGCAACACATGCTGAAAACTGAATGGCAACATATGCCCTGAATAGCAACATATGCCCTGAAACTGAAATGACAACATATGCCCTGAAATGTCTAGCACCATTACCCCTGCTAGATAGAGACCCGTACAGGGTGCAAATCATGCTAACGTATATTGCCGTCAGCTGTAGTGTTCAAAAAATCCGAAACTCCCTCAAAATAAATGTTTTCCAGATTTAACAGAACAATTAACTGAATAATTCTATGTACTGATATAAAACTGAGTCAGATATAAATGACAGATAAGTTTCCAAAACAAATTCAGAAATTACATGCATTTCCCTTGTCATATAATTTAACAAAAATTTAATCAGATTTGCAGAAAATCAGGTAATAAATAAAAACAGATTTAAATTAAATATGGAAAGCAGAACGACTCATAAATACACATTACTACTCACAGCACGAAGAAATCGGAAAATCCAATACCTGACAACACAGCTTAACCAGAATCGAACGATCGATCTAGAATCAGGAAATAATAGTATAACTAAATTTATATTTCTGATAATAACAATTTAATTGTAAAAGTAAACCAAATTTATAGGTTTGTGTGCCCGAGCCCCTTATTATAATCATTTAAATCCCGAATCGGTCAAATTCTTCACAAACCAAATATAAATGTCTTAAACCATTCCCTTTAAAACATCAAACCAGTATTTTTTAAACCCTAAACAATCACTTAATGAAGTGAACCGGTCATTAAAGGAATGAACCGGCTATGAAACCGGTCATTCGGAGGCTAAACCGGCCATGAACGGTCTTTAAACCAATAAATCAGCCTTATTTTAAATTTCAAAATATTGATCCTGCTTGGAACTGGTTTAAAAGATACTGAATCGGCCTTTAGAGCGTTGAACCGGCCGGTTTAATGCATTTTTGCCTTGAACCAGCCTTAAAACTTAATTATTTTTGCTGAACCAAAACTTAAATAATTACATTAATTATTTATTTATTTTATTATGCAATGAACCAGAATTTAAACCAGTCAAAAACCAAGTGAACCGGCCTGATTTCTATTAAACCGGCCGGTTTTCTATATATTTTAATCAAAAAAAAAACCTTGAACCGAGGCTAAAATGGTAATTTCGTACTGAACCAAAAATTTCCTTGGCTAGATAATTAAATTAACTAATTTATTGCCCTTAAATCGGTGGAAAACCAGTTAATTTTAGGTGAACCGGCCTCTTCTTTAATTTCTTGTTAATATATTTATTATTATTATTGTTATTATTACTTTCCGGATTTATGGATTTCGGACCGCTCCAGTAATCACGCAGCCGGAACCCACGTACACAAACCCGAGTGCTTCGCAACCCGACGACTGTTTCGTTTTAAAAGTTGAACTTGAATTAGATTTTTTTACTTGGAATTCCTTCTCCTGCCTGAGTCGCCTTCAACCAATGATCCTTCTTTGGTTCGCCCCGTGTGTAGATTCGATCGGTGGAAGAAGAATTTGATGATTTGTCAGCCAGAGGTCCGGGTTTTGTTTGAGAGAAAGTCTTTGGTTGCAGGATGTACTTGGCAACTAATTGATTTCAATTTCCCATTCTTCAAGGGTCGTATGTCATTCCTATATAACAAATTGAACATTTTTTTTTCATCAATTATCACAGATTGATCGGATTGATCCGAAAAAAGGAAGATTTGGAAAAAAATCTGGATCCAAATCTGAAGTAATTTCTATTAGGTCCCTGAAGATTTTAATTTCTTTTGATTTACATCCTGATGTTCTGATTTAACTTGATTTGGTCCCTGCTGTTTCTGATTTGATTAGATTTAATCCTTATTTATTTTGATTTTTTCAATTTAGTCTTCAGTTTATTAATTTTCATAAATACCCCTAAGTAAGGGGTATTACATATTCTCGATCTAATAATACATTAGAAACAAATTAAAAATGGTACGAAAACAAATGAAAAAAATCAATTTTCTTTAATCAAATTTAACATAAAACTTTTAATCAATTTAATTAAAACCTATCAACATTAGAGAATTTAGTTAGATTACATATAATTTAAATATTTTAATTGATTATTTATAATCTAATTGTTTAGAAGTTTAACAATTTTATATATAATATAAATAATTTAATAAAGTTCTATGTATAATATATCAGTGGTATAGTGTAAATTTTTATTTTATTTTTTTAAATATATATTCATTATTTTACACTTAATTTTTTGTAAATATGTATTCATTATTTTGCATTTATATTTCTATTGATAGTTGAGATATAAGATTTAATAGTTTTTATTTTAAAAATTAAAATTTAATTCTCAAATATTTGTATTTATTTGGCAATGACAATTTTTTTAACTTAAAAGTTTTTGATGAAAAAAAATCTAATACTTAATTCAATTTTCTTTACATGTAATTTTTTTCATTAAATTTTCTTCTAGAATAACTTTTTAAATTTGTTAAGTGAAACTTTTTTCTTATTTACACTAAAGTGTGTATTTAAAAAGTTTTTATTTTAGTTAAGACTTCTCATATGCCAAATAATTTATGAAATTTAAATTAGATGATAAATTGATAAATAATTCATTGTATTATAATATAAATTTGATAATAAATGAAAAAAGCAAAGAATGACATCATTCCCTCGTAAATGTACAAAAATTAAAAAACTAGTTAAAAAAGTATAAGATATATATTAAAATTCTTTTTACATTTTAATTCATAATATTTACTTTTCTTTTTCATATAAGTATTTAACATTTTAATTTTTTTAATTTACTAAATTTAATCATTTTATATATAATATATATAATTTAATAAATTATTATATATAATATTTAGTTCAGTACAATTTTTAATTAATTTTAAATTTATAAAACTAAAATTATACTAAAATATACGATATAATAATATATAATATAGAACTTATAAATTTAAAAAAAAAAACACAACTTTTAGTATAATTCACATTGCACGATTTTAAAAATCATGAATAACCTAGAATATATCCATCCGCGGACAACATTATAAGCTACTCCAGCAGAAAATAAGCACGCGCCATCACGCACCAGTGGCAGCTTCGATATGTCATATATCAATTCTCTTTGTCAAAAAATACCATCACATAACGTTATGATGGATTAAGAGGACATATTTTACTTACACTGACATCTTTGAATATTAGGTTCTGTGCATTAATTATGGGATTGATACGTATTTGTTCAAAGTTACTATATATACACCACGCGAATCATGACGTGTCAATGAGAGTTGAAGTGAATTAAGACTTCATTCTAGATCGTGTAACTACTCCTCTTCTTGTTTTTTTTCCCACCACCATTAGATAAATTATATGGCAGATAGTATAGGCAAATTGGCCTAACAGTGATTGTTTCTATTGCCCACCTGCCCGGTTGATTCCCCTTTAGTCTCTGAAATCCATTCTTCAAATATGAATGAAGGAACACGCAAGTATCATCGCAATAGGCCTACAGGAAGTCAATAAGCTTACGGAATAGTGTATCTGAATCTATCAGGAACGAATTGTGAAAAAAATAAAATAAAAAAAATATTTAAAAAAAACTCATATTTTAGCAGTATTCCAGGTCGAGAAATTAACATATAAAATACCAGCAGCTGCAAATAATCATTTAGCTTCTGTTATAAAAGAAGCACAAATTAGCTTCACAAGCTCTAATGAGCATGTGCTTGAAGACATATTCCAAAACCAAGTTTCCCTGTTCACGCTTCAGAGCTCTGTTGTTCAACATTAAACTTCAGCATGCCATACATCTTATGATAAGAAGCAGCCACCAATCTAACATTTCAAACCAATACAAGCAAATCAATAAATAGACACACAGGCACACAAGCACATGCAAATATCACAAGGATAAAAACATAAAGAAGTTTACAGTCAAGAAGCACCATAACAAGTACAATATTTATATAAGAAGGCCCAAATGGGCAGCAATGATACAAACAAAAATAAAATGGCATTGTTTAATGCAGAATTTTAACAAATACTATACCTTCTATGCAACTCCTTTTCCATCATCAGTTATCAAAATCAATCTCATCATCCTTCATGTACTTCTCTTGTACTGCTGCTGTTGTGGAACTGTTTTGTTAAGTAAACAATCCGGGTGCTTAACTTGCATGTTAATACAAAATATCAATCAGCAGCCAAGCATCATTACTACATGAAAATTTTGTCCTAAATATTAATCAGAAAACCGAGCACCATTACCATATGAAAATATCCAATTCAATATAGTTATCAATCGGAATTAGAAACCCCAATTTGGAATTGTTGCCACATGCCAATTAATAAAGCTCTCAATTTAAATGTGTGTAACTTCCTCATATACCATGAGAACAACACAAGCCGGCATGAGAAACTATAATATAGTATGTAAAAGCTTTATACATTTTACCATAGCTAAGTGATTGCATGGGTAAATCAAATACATACTCATTATTGCTACTAAGTCAGAAATGCTATAAAAATTGTAATGAGACAAAATTCCTTTTTTTTTTCTTTTGGGGGGGGGGGGGGGGGGGGGGGGGGGGGCCGCAATAAACTTGCAAAATGCAAGTGATAATGGAATATGATGTGCGAATTATCAATATGTAGCAATATGAGGAATTTACAGTGGTAGCATTCCCAATTCAGAAAGCAGTATTACAAACCAACACGCACACCCCCCCCTCCGGAAGAAGGAAAAAAAAAATGAATAGAAAAGAAAAGAAGAGCTGAGCTTCAGGTAACTACATTATAATGTTCAGTTAGCTACTTCACAACTACCATCTCATACCATTTAGATATATTGCTAGACAGCTTAACTCAATCCCCTATTACAAATGCTTTTGCATCTGAAAATTTGGTTTATGTAAAAGGATTGAGCTAACTAACAAATGACAACTTACACTAAACTGGACATGAGAATTAGCAAATCCAGAAATGTGTATTAAGACTACTTATTTAAAGAGATGAAACAAAAAAGGATATCTATAATACTCCCAATCAATAGGAGCGGCAGCAAGTTTACTATATTCAACAACACTCCCTTCTATTCAGCAAAAATATACCCATTGCTCTTGTCTATGAGTTTCACAAGATTCCCAACACTCTCTTTGTCCTGAAATAGAATCAAATAACTAAAATTCAGCTAGCAACACAACTGGATATACCAGATATTTCAACAAAAGAAGAAAGGAAAAAATGAAAAATAAGAGCACATGCTACAGGCCTGAATATCCAAAGTAGAGAAGTTGACCAATCCATAATTTTCTATCACTTCACACAGCTCTTTTGTCAATTTCCTGCAAACAAGAAGCAGATTAATTCTTAATTCAAAATGTGATTTAGTCCCTGAACTTAGACCGTGTACACACAAGAATTTTAATCAACTATCCACCTGTACTTAGCAGAGCGGGGATCTTGGTCAAGATGATATTCCAAGTAAGACAAATCTTCAACATCAGTGTAGAATTCTAGATTAAAAGCTGCAATGGAGAAGGTTTATTTGATCAGTGAAATGAAATTTATTTGACCAAGAAAACCTAACATTCAACATCAGTTAGAACACTCAGTTATAATAAACATAGAAAAAGAGAGCAGAATGATATAATCAAATGCTGGACTTGCCTAGTTTTCCATAGCTCTCAATGAGATCAATTTTGGATAAAACATTGATGTGAGGAAGCTCCAGATGTAACATTGTTGATAGAGAGAGAAGTAATGCACTCACATACTTCCCAGGATCACTGCAAAGGTGTGCATCAACTAAGTGCACAGCAGTCAACTGCATGGAAGAAAGCCCATTATGTTCAAGAAGAATGGGGCTGAGGTACAAGGTTAAAATGACTATTGCACATGTACTAATAAATCTTATTAATAAACTTATATGAATACATACCCTGAGATCCAACTTCTTTACAGTTTGTTAATAACTTTCTTTGCATTTGAATGGAGGAAAAATAATTCCACTTGACCAGGGAAATCAAACAGAAGATAGTGGTCTGCATGATTATTAAGAGTTGAAAAAATTACAACCAAGTAATCCAAATAATCTAAAAAAATCACAAAATTACATCAGGTAGAGGAAAAAAACAAGTTCCCATGCAGTATAAAACATATTTAATCATGAATAAGAAAGGATTGTAAGAAGTATATTTATGCATTAGACAAAAAAGGGCCAATGATAAGAAGAAAGGGCCGTATATTTATGCATTACAGAAAAATTTTTGGATGCTATCAGTATTTTCACATAGAAGGACCAACTACAATTAACATAAGCCATGAATAACCACTAACCTTTGAGAAAAGGTTTCAATTTGGACTCCAACCAGTCAATGTTTTTCTCTAAGTAATCCATGCAATATACAAGACCTAGCGGAGCAGGCAGGAAAGCATCCTGTTATGAGTGAGGATTACTAACAAGTATAATAACTAAGTCATAATGTAGTAACCATGGTTCTATTTTATATTAGCTTGTTAGCAATTATACTAAATTGCCGGAATGCTGAAATACAGTATTCAAACATAAAGAGAACTCCACAATCAGGTGTCAATTGATTAAAAAAACTATAAATTTACAATAGAAAAGGAGCATAAGGCACTTACCTCCGTTAGGTCCAAGTGAATGCTCACTCATACATTGCAGAGTTTAATAAGATCCTCAATGTTAACAGCAACATTCATATCTACAATTGAGAGATTAGGAAAGTAGAACAGTCTGGCACACAAATTGCAAATCAACAAAAAAACTACAATGTTTTCCAGCAAGAAAAACAAAATTTGACCCAAAACCACAAAGGGAGATGCGTACGAAACCATAAATAGAGTGGTTACGGCAGTGAATCATTTGCAGGATCCAGATTAATTACAGCAACTTTCCTGCAATCAAGTACCACAGCTCTGTCAAAGGACATTATCTCACTCAAAGTTGTTTATGGCGCATAGCGCACCATAGCGCAAAAGGGCCATAGCGGCATAGCGCATAGCGTGGCTATTCGGTAAAATAGCGCAAGTATATAATAACAATATATAGCTAAAATATATCATAAAAAACAACATCCATAAACATTACAAATCTAACAAGTACTCAAATACAAACCATTCAACAATCATATCAATAAATGAAACATGAAATTGCATATCAAATATAGTCTAAAATATAAAATACTACATCAAAATGAAGTTCAAAACATAGAAATCTGATTGAACAAAATCTGGAACATCAAAGGAGTGTCTAAAACTCATCCTCATCCCCATCCTCGTCAAAAGCTATATCACCACCACCACAAACATCTCCTTCATCCAATCCCTCACAATCCTCCTCATCTTCACTCCCTGAACCAGCCTCCTCTTCATCATCAAGATCAATAGATGGAGAGGACGTTCCTACTGGTCTCCTTGTCCCTCTCGAGGTTGAGGTTGGAGTAGGAGTTTTGGTGGTAGATCGCCTAATAGGACGAGTAGACTCATCAGCTCCTGAAGCTCTAGCAACAGCACTCCATGTTAAACCGTCATCTCCATCAAATACATAATCATCTTCATCCTCCAATTCTTCATAAATTCTTCCAAGCAACCACTCATTGCTATCATCAATATCTTTCAATGAGATTGGATCAATTTGATCACGAATATTATATCTTCGCCTCAATGCCCTATTGTATTTGATGAATACTAAATCATTCAACTTTTGCTGTGCAAGCCTATTCCTCCTTTTAGTATGAAGCTGCAAAATCAATAAATAATTACTAACATATAGATTCATAAGATGGATAGTTAAATTAATAAGAGAAGAATAACTTTTAGTTTAAAGTTTATAATCACTTACATTTTCAAATACACTCCAATTTCTTTCACAACCAAATGCACTGCACGTGAGGCTAAGAACCTTTATAGCAAAAGCTTGCAAATTAGGAGCACTTGAACCATACAATGACCACCACTCAGCTGGTGCCTTTGTTGTTCTAGCACATACAGCCATGTCAACCCCAAAAAGATCTTCAGCATTCTTATATATGCTCAATTCATCTAAAATTTTATCTTGAATGTTAGTATCAGGAACCAATCTTTGAATGCATTGTATCAAACCATATTAACTTCCTTATCATTCTCAATGTTGGGATTTGTATAGAAGAATTCTGGATTCAAGTAATACCCCGCAGCATGCAATGGACGATGCAATTGCACTTCCCATCTTCTATCAATAATTTGAAAAGCTTCCTGATACTTTTCCTCATTTTCATTGAAGGTCTTAGCAATTGCTTCCTCGGCTCTATCCATAGCCTCATAAATGTATCCCATTGGAGGTTTCTTTTCACCGTCAACAAGTCTAAGCACCTTGATCAATGGACCAGCCAACTTAAGAGAATATATATAACATTTCTCCAAAAAGTCTCTCCAATCACAATTTGAGCCACTTTCTTGCCTTGTGGATCCTTTGCCACTTGCTTTTTGTCCAATCTTCAGAAGTGAACATTCTTTTTAAACAAGCTTTTTGTTGATAAATGCTAGAGAGTGTTATGAATGCCGTAGCAAACCTTGTTTTTGCAGGCCTTACTAGCTCTCTTTGCTTGGTGAAGCGTCTCATCATATTCAACACACCCGTATGGTTATAGATAAAGCCACTCAATGCCACTGCCTTTTTCATTGTCATGTTGAGATTTGGGATTTTCCAAATATCTTTCAACATCAAATCTAGACAATGAGCTGCACAGGGAGTCCAATACAAGTGTGGATAGGTTACCTCCAACAATTTTTCCTATACAAAGTATAACAACATAACATAAAGTATCTAAATTCTTATTATAAATAAGACTATAAATTAGAAAGTATTAAGGAAATGTGAAACTTTTACCAGCATACACATTGTTTGAAGCACTATCTGTCACAACTTGGACAACATTGGCTGGTCCAATCTTTTGTACAAACTTATCAAGCAATTCAAACATCTTTTGTCCACTCTTCACAAAATCAGATGCATCCAAGGACTCCATGAAAACAGTCCCCTTTGGGCTATTAACTAAGAAATTGATCAATGTCCTCTCCCTTCTATCTTTCCAACCATCTGCCATGATAGAACATCCAACTTTTGCCCATTGCTCCCTACATGTCTTCATCATGTCATTAGTACGATTTATTTCCTTTTGAAGAAGTGGAACCTCACCTCATGATATGAAGGCCCCTTCATGCCAGGCCCAAATTGTCCAATGGCCTCGATCATGACTTGAAAGCTGTCATAATTGACAGCATTAAAAGAAATTCCAGCATCATACATCCATCTAGCAACCGCTTGACATGCTTTGTCCCTTGCTTCCTTCTTGTAATGCTCATTCATAGTAGTTTGCTTTCCTTTCAATTTTTTTCTATTCTCCACCACTTCCTCAGGATCATGGCTAAAATAAGCATCCATTGGCCCTTTTTGTCTTGCTTCCTTGGCAAAGTTGCACTATTACTTCCTTGTGTAGAAGCTGTACTTGAAGCCCTCTTCTTCGTTGAATTATCAGTTCATGGTAATTGAGCAACATCATCTTCTGCCTCATCTTCAATTAAATCGTAATCCTCATAGTTATAATGAGGAGGCACTAACACTCTATGGGATTTAACTTCTTCCTTTTGCATCATATATTGCCGAATTTCCTCTTTAACAGTTTCAGGACATGATTGACATATCATGACGTTTCTATTCCCTCCAATAAAGTGATATTTGGTTCTAGTAATTCCACCTGCTGTAATCTTCCCACAAAAATTACACATAACCTTGTTTGCCTGCTTAGGACCAATTTTTTTGCAATATTTCCAAGCTGGATCAGCGGCACTACTCTTTGTAGTGCTTATTTTGATTCTAATACAAAGCAGTAACAGATCTGAAATAAGTTACTTTGTTCTGAAATGGAGATGCTGGAGCTGAAATTTTACATAACAGGAGTTGAAATTTTATACAACAGAAACTGCTGGAGCTCAACTGGCTGAAGCTGAAATTTTTATACAACAAAGCTAAACAGGAGCACCCCAACCCAGACTACTTGTCACGTGACATTCAAAGCAGAAATGTTACACTGCTGGATGAGAAGCTGCAAGATAGCAGAGGAGAGGAGGAAGTGAGAAGCTGGCAGATAGCAGAGGAGAGAACAGACTTGCCCTGCAATGCTTGCCAAGTAGAAGAATATCGGCTCAGAGGACCAGAACTAAGGCAGAGGAGAGAACCAGAATCTCGGCTCAGCCTGCTCAACAGAGACGAATCGTGAAGCTCGACCTGAACTAAGGCAGCAGTGGCTCAATCATGAGGCTCGGCCGAGCTCAACCGAGGCGGAGTGACTGAGAGCGCTAGACAGAGGCAGCCCGACTGAGAGAGAAGCCCGACTGAGAGAGAAGTCACCTAACGTGACTGAGACCAAGCTCGACTGAGAAGTCACAGGCTCGTGTAGCTGACAGAAGGTTCAGTCGGGAGCTCGACTGAAAGAACAGAGTCGATCGCGATGCAAGGAAGCAAGGACGAGGCTCGATTTCAACGGTTGAGGAAGAACTAGGGCTCGGTTTGTTCATCCAGCGAAGAAAGGAGCTTCGATCGTGGAGACGACTTGCACGAACCTGGTTTAACTTGATTTACTGTGTTTCACACCATAGCGACGCCATCAGCCTATAGCGGTCAGCCCTAATAGCGACCATAGCGAGCGCTATGCCTCGCTATGGCGACTGCGCTACGCTATGGCCATAGCGTAGCGCACGAAGCTATAGCGCTCGCTATGGCTCCATAGCGAGCGCTATAACGCGCTATCAATAACAGTGATCTCACTGACTACATATGCATGATTCTCTAACAAATATGATGTAGCACACTTTCAGATTAGGGTTCTTAGTGGTTTTAGGCTAATGAACAGTACCGCGGAACAGTACCAGTGCTGCAGGAACAGCAACAATGCTGTGGAAACAGTAACTTGCGAAGAAACTATGATAACAAAGAGAATGAATAAGAAAAAATTCTAAGAATCACTCCTAGAAACCTTTAGGAGTCACACCTAAAGTTGAATTGCATCACACAATCCCAAAATTCAAGAAACCCTAGAAAACATGAATCTCTATCAAAGCAATCAACAATCTTTTAAACATAACCCTAGCATAGTATTTATAAGAGAAATCCTGTGCTGCCCTAATAAGTAAAATGACCTAAATACCCTTGCTTAAGTAATTTAAATAGAAATTAAATAAAACCCTAACCAACACTACATAATGCAATTAATTAAACAAAAAACTCTAAAAACAAAATAAACAACTTAACTAAACACTAAAACAATTTTTAGGTGCAAGCTCCCAATTAAGATTTCCATCCTCCAGCTCATGCCAAATCAAAGCTTGAGCTTTGAAAGGGTTTGTTCCTCTCCTTTTATAAACCTTAATAGTTGCTGCCATTTATCTCTATCAAAATACCACTGCACAAATAACAGGACATCCTAGCTACAGAAATAAAAAACCCAAATGGACTGGTATGCTTAAAACATTGATGCCGACGAACCAACACCCAAGCTTATATGATACAGCAATGAAACTTGAAGATTATGATATCAGACAGAAATTCACTATCTACCTCATCCCACCTCCACGGATGTATGCATGTATACACATTGACAAAGGAAAAAGAGTAAAATCAGAAATTGGGGGCAGTACCTTCCAATAAGTTGAAGAAACTGAGACATACCGTTGCAGTAGGTAGTCTTCCCTGATCCTGGTGGACCAATTACGACTTGACCAAACACCATTCTTGTTAGCTCACACTGATCACTCCCTACTCAAACTGTGAAAGCAAATCGAAACACCAAAAATGAAAACTGGAAAAAACAGGTAAGGAGCGGTTTCATTTTTGAAATATTGACAGTAAGCAGCAGCTTGGTGAAAACTGAAACTTTAGGAGGTGCAAAAAGGAACTGCAGGAAATGAAAACATATATGTATGTATTAAAATATCATCTTTTACAATCTCACATTAAAGGATTGATTATATCTTTTACTCCTGTACTTTGTGCCTGTTTCACTTTAGCACTTTGTGCATTATATTTGAACAAGAATTAAGTACACTGCAACTGCCTCATCTGAACCTATTTGTACACTTCAGTCCCTCACAATTATATGTACACACAAAAACCAGGCCAGATTGGCAAAATCATAATTCAGTTTAGAATGTTCTCAGGCTCCACAGCCCTCCTAATTTCAGATCACTTTACAACATTTCAGTGAATTAATTTTACGTTCAATGAAAATTAATTACAATGAACTTAAGACTTTTTACAACAGCTATTTGGCACCAGGTTTTACCAAAACAAGCTCCTATTCTTATCTGTGTGTGTGTGTGTGTCTGAGTATGTATATATGTGTATATATACATATATATATATAGAGAGAGAGAGAGAGAGAGAGAATTTTAATCATTAGTCCTTTACAACACCTATTTCTACTTTGTTTTTTTTCCAACTGAATACCAGTCAAAGTCAGGAATTTATACAAGATCATTGCTCAATAGTAATCCATTTAGGTCAATGCATCTAGGCATGTGTCAATAGAAAGTTTTAACAATTCTCTAAATTATAATTCAATAATTTCACCTGTGTATGACATAAACCAGTAATTTTGACCTTATTTCTCAAAAATCACAACTCCATTTTAACTTATATTTGACTGCTTCCAGGCAATGATTCAATTAACAATGAAACCAGAATAGCAACTATTCGAAATGATTATAACCATTTTCAGGTATGTTTTCTCTCTACTCATTTTGCAACTTTTCATCATATAATAATACAAATCTTTTAATTTACACTCCTAAAGAAAATGTAATCCCATTCCTCCATGAAAATAAACCCAAGATACAATCCTTCCTAATCCTTATATATGCTCTCACAATTCCCAAGAAAACCCTTCTCGTGTTACCTAATAGGTACATGTTTGCACATTGTACTTTCTTTCTAATACCTAGCACCAATAAAGAGCACACAACGACATACCTTGACTCGCTCCCCCAAGACACAAATCCTAGTCCTATAGCTTCCAAGATATCCATAATCACCACATTGTGTAATAGTATTCATTCAAAAATATTTGACCTCCAAGAAAGCAACAAGACATGGGTTTGATTCACTCCACAAAAAAGCACTAAGCTCCACCATTTACCTTCTGGTTAATATTAGTAACAAACCAATTTATCAAAATTTGAACTGATTCTGTAACACAACAGACAATAAAATTTTTCACAAACTAGTTGTAATCTAAGTATTCATCAATCATTGTCAAGGACCATATCACCATTCTAACCGCAAAGCAAGAAAAATGATAGGAAGTCCACTTTTATTAGCTCTACTTTTCATTCTACTAATTCTAGAAGGTTAAGTACAAGTTGAACTCAGAGACCCTTCTTGGCCCTAGTGGAACTGATCTTTCCAATGAATTGTCAAACAATACAATTTCTGATGACCCACAGTCACCATCATCCTCTTAATAAGAAAATCAATCTCAAACATGAACCTGATGGCTTTGATACTAATTGTTAGGTGAAAAGCCTCCTAAACTGTCTATCTTAGTCTACTTAACAGCCCTACCATGGTTTATACCTCTACTTCGACCCCTTCCTCTTGCTTCATGAGAGGGTGTCCTATCAAATATTGCATCAAGAGCCTCACAGCCTTTGGCTCCACAAGCATGAGAACGAATCATAGATGGTGTCTCCATCTAGCAAAACAACTTAAAGGAACAAAACATGAACAGTGTCCATGATAATAGAGGAGTACAGAAGACTAACTAACAATAGACAAACAAGAATAACATCTTAACAGGCCTTTGGCAATGCCTTGATAAGAAAATGGCCAGTTTCATAATCATAATTGTGTCCCCACGAAAGAACACTTGCTCCAATAACCACCAGGAAACATAAAACTCTAAAACCAACATTGTCATGAACCAAGTTTGGGGAATGTGACCAGCGAAAGGGATGGACTAGCCAACCCTAGCAAGCCTAACATGACTAATTAAAGTTGATTAGATATAAAATTTTACAAAGATTTTGCCAAAGTTTCCCCATAAAATCAGACCTCCCTATCAACCTGCTTAACACATCTGATAACCACTAATCACAACAACTACACAATATAACGTAGGTATAACAATATCAATCAACTTCTTGACATAAGTATAGCATTCATTTCTGAAACAAATAATGCAAATAAGCAAATGCAAAAGCCATCTCAAAATTAACCATTTATCCAATACAGAACGGGAGAATCCAATCCAAAATCAATCGATAAACAGTAACTCCCCAAGGGGTAAACGGCAACAGTTCAAATTATGTTAGCCCAACATGACAATCTAGCACCATCCTTGCTAACTATCCCAAAAAACATTTTGTATTACTTTTCAAAATACAATACATGTCTCATTGTCTCATCAAACTTCTCAAATATAATTATCATCAGTATCATATTTTCAAAACATAATCATACTTTTATATTCATGGTTATCATCAAAACTCAAGTGCTCATAATATATGTTGAAAGGAAAACTTTTAAAAATGCTTGTCCCAAGATTTAACCAGATTTTAGCACATCAGGATGTTTCCAAAATAATTTTTCAAAGTTTTACATTTAAAATTACATTATGTTCACTTTTTAAAAAGATTTTCACAAATTCAGGTAGCAAGGTAAGAAAATATTTAGGACATGAAGGATAAGTCTAGAAAACTTAATAATAAGCCATAAGCACATATTATCACTAAAAGTACAAGCGAAACAGAATGGTCTAAGTTCGGGATATCGTGAAGCCAACTGTAACAATGGAAAGAGCTCCCAAAAAACCTAAAACCACGATCAGGGCATCATTACCCAAACTCATTTCTTAGCATCTTAAGCCTCCCAAATATTGCTCTAATCAAGAAATCCTCAAATCAATCCCTAAATTCTAACCATAACATCATTAAATCCAATTACTCAATGAACCCTAAATCGAAACCACTGAACAACAAATGTGCAGAAAAGAGAGAAGCAGTAACAGAGAAGAAACATCACAACAACCACAGAAGCAGAGCAGATTGCAATATCAGCACAAGGAAGCAAAACAGAAGCAGTATCAGCAGCAGAGAATTAGGGCCATAGCCATAGCAACAACAGAGAAACAGCAACGCAAAGAGGGAAAACAGACAGTTGCGTTAGACGGAAAAGAAAGGAGTAAAAACACGCAGAAACATACGCAAGGAAGCAACGCAGTAAGGGTAAGCAGGGAAGAAATGCAGAGAAGAAAAACATAGCAGCAACAACGCAGAAAAGTAACAGGAAGAAGGGAGACTTACCAGCGTGGCCGGAGGAAGTGAATAAGAGAGCCGAGGGCTGTTAGTGTCGGCAGTCGCACGATTCGCACGGTGACGACTCAATAGCGTCTAAAATAAAACGGAAAACGAATTACCAAGACTAGGGATAAGATGATCAATACAAGGTGAATCTATCTCAGACAAACACCATCAGAGAAAATCACGACAATGGAGAGGGACAAAGAATTTCCTACCTTTTAGATGAGACGAGAAAGACTGGGAGACAACGGAGTCGGAGAACCGAGTGAGTCGCGGGCAGAGGTGAGACGCCAGCACCGGTGATCAAAGAAGACGGCTCCTGCGCCGACGACGGAAGAGGATGGTGTCTGCGCTGGCGAGAGAAGTTGAAGAAATCATTTCACAGGGCGAAAGTGAGTACACCAGGTGCAAGATGACAGAGGAGTCAAACTGCACTCTGGAAATCTGGGCGGCGTCTCTCCCAGCAGATTTAAGCAAGCACATTCGAATTATGTCTTCGAAAAACAAAATATTATTCTTTTGTTCTTGACAGCCCGTTGTTTTGTATATTATCTCGAAGATAAGAATTTTAAAAAGATTAAAAATTATAGGTTAATATTAAAAAATAAATAAATAAATAATATTTTTTATATTTATTTAAATAGTACTTAATTTTATTTTTATTATAAAATATATTTTTTAATTAATTATTGACTAATAATTTGTTAAAAAAATAGTTACAAATAACTCAATTTCAAATACTTTTATTATCTATTTAATTAAAAATTAAAATACTATTTAATTCACATATTTTTGAAATTTTAATTTTTATTATTTAAAAATTTTTAAATAATTTTTATTTTATTATTTTTTTTGTTTTATTTAAAATGCTAAAATAAGAATAAATTAAGTGTTATTTACTTTAAAAAAAGATTGAATATAAAATAAATTTTAAAAAGTTAATAAAATTAAAATTAAAAAATTAATTTAAAATTTTTATCTAAAACAAATAATATGTTAATTTTTAATTAGATAAATAATCTCAGTAGGTGAAATTAGGTTACGTCATCTCTTTTTTACTAAAATTATTAACCAACTGTTAATCAACTGTTAGTTAAAAAGGAAAAATATTTTTTCATCATAAAATAGGATTGAGTATCCTTTAAATAAACTAAGAGGAATGAGAGTATTTTTTACCTTATAAAAAAATAAATTAAGAAATTAATATAGCGATTGAAGAGAAAAATTAAAAGACAAATACTTAAAGTAAAAATGAATTAAAAAATCAGGGGGTTAAAGTGAAAAGTTGTCACAATCCTATCCTAGACTTAACTGGCACTAGGGTCCACTGACTCTAGTAAGTATCACAATACCAAATCATAGCAAAGTACTCATCCTATTAGATAAATAATCATAGATCACCCTACGGTATCCAATCTCCACAATACAGGATTCTATCTGAGAGTACGAAATAGTTACTCTAAAGTATAAGACAAGGAGATACAAAACCAAAATGCTCGTACAACAAACCGTCAGCTGATCTATGCTTTGTCTCTGGCACACCAACTGAGGCAAGAATCACAAACCAAATCTGAAATGTTTATAAAATATGAGTTGTGAAACTCAGTAAGTACAAATGATACCTAATCTATACATGTCCAAAACCCATACATATACATATACAATGAGTAGTAACACATCAAAACACGTATGTGAGGTATCAACATAGCCCATCATCATATCACAAGTCCAAAAACCATACATATACATAACAATGAGTACTAACACATCAAAACACGTATGTGAAATATCAACATAACCTATCATCATATCACAACACTAGGACAAGGTACTCCCCACATGCTATGGCAATCACTGTTCGCCGGTTGAGTCCTTGGTACCCCAATCACGTCACATCACCGCCCA
The DNA here is from genome assembly GCA_911865555.2 of Thlaspi arvense. Classification (NCBI taxonomy): domain Eukaryota; kingdom Viridiplantae; phylum Streptophyta; class Magnoliopsida; order Brassicales; family Brassicaceae; genus Thlaspi; species Thlaspi arvense. The sequence goes on from CAJVSB020000853.1 coordinate 147,313, forward strand.
AGGCACTCCCCGCACACTATGGCCCATGCATTTGTCGACTGAGCCTACCATCACAGACACATCATGATAGTGCGCTACATGTCTGCGGCCTCTACTGCCTCACATCAAACCCAAGGCCCTCGCACTAGACACTTCGACATCGCTATCCTCCAGTTGAGCCACCTGGTGTCTCCAAATCACATCACATGATACAATCCTCACATATAAGTCAAAAACAAGAATACATGCGCATATATAGTCCATGTCCCAAAAAACTGGCATCATCATATCAACATAGCTCACTGATAGTTTACAAAACACATAACATATATTCTAAGTGTAACATATATTCAAAAATATAGTTTAGAAACCACATGATCATCATGCCGAAAATACAATATGAAAAAACAATGCATAGGAAAGGGTATTATCATTCACAGTACAAAAACTGAACCAAAAAAGAAATCTCGACTACTCTCACTCGACTCACTAGTCTGGGTGCACCTCCACCAGCGTATATGTAATAAAAACCACACGAAGTCACCACTAACACCAAAACCAACATAAGAAACAGGCTCAATAGCCCAAAACCAAGCCCAAATCCATCCCGGCACCTTCGCACGGATCCTAAGGCACCACTACCCCATCATTAGGACCTACATGACTAGCAACACTTATCAATTTTATTCAACAACCCTCAAGCAAAAGAGAACCAGTCTCTAAAATCCTCAAACCATGGTGAACCAATCTCCAAAACCCCTAAACCTACTTAAACCCGTATAGAACTACTTCAAACCGAATTGAACAAGTCATGAAACCCTCAAAATTGGATTTAGAAGACCCAAAAATCCTAGGAACTAGTCTGAGCTAGTAAGAACTGCCCAAAAATAAAGCTGAACTGGGCATTTTAACCCCCTTGAACTGGCTTGAATTGAGCCAGTTCAACCAAAAATACCCAATTTCTGGTCGAATTGGACCTCTTCGAACCCCCGAACCCAGTTGCTCCAATAGATCTATTCCCCCTAAGACCAAAATCGGTACAACTTCCTGAATTTGAGTTAATTTGACCTCGAATTGGCCGATCAAACATCGAACCATCGCTAGACTAGTTCAATCAACAAAAACTCTAATTTTCATGGATAGCCTTTCCCTGCCTTGGTTATTTAATTCTCAATCAATCCTTATCCCTGTTTGCCTCACCCTTAGAATAACATATCCCAATTCTAGTTGACCAGTTTGACTCACTGAATCAACCCACTGTTTCAATCACTAGACTGAGTCAACTCACTAAGTTGACTTGACCCAGACCTAACCCAAATACTAGGCTTAGGCCGGCCCAACCTGTGGCCCAAGTCCAACCCAACCCCTAGCCCAACCCAGCCTAGCCTAGCCCTGCCCCACTAGGCCAAACGCACCCGAGCTAAGTCAGCTTAGTGAATTGAGTCGACTCTCCCAGTTTGACTTGGATGGACCTAGATGCATCTAGGTCTGTCTTCCTTACCCGATTGACAACCCAGTACCCTAAACCGGGTCTACAACTAAACCCGGCTCACAAAATTCCAAAAAAAAAACTTGATTTAAACACTCACCTACCCGATTGAAGCTCAAAACTTGAAAAATCCAACTAGGCGAGCTTCACCAAAGCTTTTAATCGGACCAAAATCGTTCCTAAAGACTCCAAAAGCCAAATTAATCTGTTGGCTGCCTGTGAACCCATAAACTGGAAAGCATAGAAATTCTTTCCAAAATTTTTGAATGATTCCTCAAATCAACATGGGGAAATATGCAAAAGAATCGACTCCCAACCACTCCAATCATCACAACATGTACAATCTCCAATTCAGGTTACTGTTTCTGACAAAAAATTCTGTCAAATTGCAATTTAGTCCCTCAAACCTTGTTTCCTCTCAAACAAGTCCCTAGAAAATTTTCAATTTAGCCCCACCAAAATTTAATTCTTTGATTTTAATTCCTTAATCTTAGTAAACTTGAAATTGGGTCATTACATTCTCTTCCCTTATAAAAATTCATCTTCCAATTTTGAGACAAAGGAAGAGGGTATATGCCAAATAGATGAGGGTACCTCCTGCACATAATCTCCTTAGACTCTCAAGTGGTCTCCTCTGAGGTTTGACTCCTCCCTAGCACCTTTACCAAGGGCACTTCTTTCGATTGAAGTTAGTTTATCCGATGATCCAAAATAGCCACCAGCTCTTCCTCATAGGACAAATCTTGATCCATCTGAACATCTTGTGACGTAATCACATGCAACAGGTTAGGCACATACTAACTTAACATATAAACATGAAACACAGAACATACCATCGACAACTCCGAAGGAAGAGCTGAACGATATGCTACAACTCTTGCTCAACCAGTATCTCGTATAACTGATGTAACAAGGACTTAACTTACACCTTTTGCCAAATTTGACCCCACTCTTCATCAGGGGAACCTTTAGAAAAAGGTGATCTCCCACAGCAACTCCAAAGGTCCATATCTGTGGTCCACATATGCCTTCTGTCTACTCTGTGCCACAGATAGTATTCCTCTGATCAACTAGACTCTATCCACCATATCCCATACCAAGTCCAATCCTAGTGGTCTCACCTCCCCTTGCCTCGAGCCAATTTGTTGGGGATCTGCACCACCTATCGTACCATGCCTCAAATGGGGCCATCTGTATATTGGGCTGGCAGCTATTATTATGCTTGAACTCTATCAAGGGAAGGCACTGACTCTAACCACCTTTAAGGTCTAGAATGCATGCTTGCAGCATCTCTTCCAAACATTTGTATAGTCTACTCTGACTGTCCATTTGCCTGTGGGATGAAAGCTGTGCTCAAATCTAATCGGATACTAAGAGCCTCCTGAAATACCCTCCAAAACTAAGACATGAGCTAGGCCCCCTCTTTCAAAGATAAGGGACAAGGGCACCCCATGTAGTCTCACAATTTCATCCAAATACGACTATGTATACTAAGCCACACTATAACTCGTCTGTACTGGGAGGAGATGCACAATCTTGGTCAGTCCATCCACTATCACCTATACAAAGTCATACCCTCCGTGGAGCAAGGTAGTCCAAACATGAAAATCATGGTGATGTTCTCCCACTTCTACTCAGGTATTTCAATCTACTGATATAGCCCTATAGATCTCTGGTGCTCAGCCTTAATTTGCTGACAGGTTAGGCATCTCGAAACAAAGTCAGCTACCTTCTTTTTCATCCCCTCCCACCAGTAGAACTATCTCAAATTTTGATACCATTTGGTGGTACCAGAGTGGATAATGTATCGAGAACTGTGCGTCTTAGTTAATATCGTTTTCCTCAAATCATCCACATTAGGTATGCACAGTCAACCTCCACATTGCAGTACCCTATCTAAATCGACTTGAACACAGTGCTCCTACTAGCATGTACATCCTCCCTCAGTCTAAATGGCCTGTCATCCCTCTCCTGTCCTTCCTAAATCCTGTCAATCAAGGATGACCATATCTGCAGCTGAGCCAGCAATCAACTGGTGTCCTCCACCTGTAATTGTACTCTGTCATCCTCTAAACTATACAGGGCTGCGATCAAAGGTTGCCTCACTGGAGCTATATGCGCCAAGCTCCCCATACAAGTAATGCCTCCAAATCTTCAGTGCGAAAACCATTGCTTCTAACTCCAGATCATGGGTGGGGTAATTCTACTCATGCCTCTTAAGTTGTCTAGAGGCATAAGTTGTCACTCGTCCATGCTACATTAGCACACAACCTACAACCACCCGGGAGACATCATAGTACACCAAAAATCCACCTGTTCTCAAGGTTAACACCAACACAAGTGCAGTAGTCAAACAATCCTTGAGTTTCTAAAAGCTCCTCCCACAAGCACTGACCACCCCCTTTTGGTCAATTCTAGTCAAAGGCATGGCTATTCTGGAGGAATCCTATATGAAGCAACGGTAATAGCTGGCCAAACCCAAAAAGCTATAAATCTCAGTGATAGTTGTAGGTCTTGGTCACTGCTGTACGACTTCAATCTTGTGAAAGTCAATAGTGATCCCATCTCTCGACACTATATGCATCCAAAAAGGCCACATTGTCACACTAGAACTTGTACTTCGAGAACTTAGCGTACAACCGATGATCCCTTAAAGTTCGCAAAACCTCTTGTAGGTGCACCTTGTACTCCTCCTCACTCCTTGAATACACTAGAATATCATTGATGAAAATAGTCACAATTCATCCAAGAAGGTTCGAAACATCCTGCTCATCAGATCCATAAAAGTGGCTAGAATTCCTAACTGAGAAACCACTAAGCCCTTTAACATGATCTTAATAGGAGCTGGAATAAAAGAATAGTTGCCCTACTAGATGTGCAGTTCCTCACTCGACGTATTCGAAACTCACTGCCTTATAGTGACAATCTAGGATAGTATAACACGATACTAGCCAATCTATGCCAAGAATCATGTCAAACTAACACATAGCTAAAAGTGTTAAGCTCGTCATGGACTTTTTATCAGTGATACTAATCAAGCAAGACCTTTATATTTGAGTCACCCAAATCGACTCTCCCACTAAAGTTGCTATAGAAAATGGATGTTCTAATGGTTCCTACTATCTACCAAATTAGGTCGAGAAACTTACGAACACATATGAATAAATGAAACCAAGGTGGAATAATGCATAAGTCTCTAGAAAACAAATTGAAATCATATTTGTGATTGCTACATTAGACACCTGTGCGTCTTATCAAGTCAAAACATTTACTCAGGCCTGTCCTCTACTCCCATCTCTACCACCTATACCCTAACCACTTGAGCCTAACAACTTCGCACCCGCCTATCCCTCAGTTTACGATGTGGTACCTACTGCCAAAATAGTCTCTAATGAATGCGGGCAATTTCTCGTTATATGTCCCTGCTGCCCACAATGATAACAAGCTCCCATCACTCGGCCAATCTCTTGCGAGCAGTCTCTAGCCACGTCGCCTTACTGACCACATCTAAAACATGCCCTGCAATTCTAGATCACATGACCTTGTTACCCACCTCTATAACAACTCACGAACTGTCTGCTCAATGGACCATGATCACCAAATGCAGGGACACTGATCGACTACTGTCTGCTAGAAGAACTTCCATGTTCGAAACGTTGATGACTGTGAGACGATGATCTCCTCCTCGAGCTGAATCTGCCAATCTTATCCTAGTCATCCCCCTCATCTGCCGCTGTATCGAGGCCATCGTCACTAGAACAATAGGAATGCTTACCCATATTCTAGTTAGGGCCGGCAGCCCTATCATTGCCCCTTCGAGAGCAATAATAGTGCTTAGTTGTCGGTCGGCTAATGCCGACTATCTACTTCTACCTGTACTACTCTTTTATGAAGGCTGCCACCGTCCTTTGTAGCCCTCAAAAGTCTAATCTCAATCTGATCACTACATTAGCAAGCACAATCAAACCCTCGCTCATAGCCGGCTCTCAAGCCCGCCTCGCCGTCCTCCCACGCCCTCTACCTTGTGGTCTACCTCGAGTCAGAGAAGGGGCTGATTCACCCGTAGGATCCCCCAAGACCTTTGAACTGGTGGCCTCTCAAGGAATCATATGCACATCAATCGGCGAGTCCATTTATACACAAAATACGAGGATTAGAAAGATATCGAAAGAATCGAGCACACAAAGGAATTGAAAAACTGACGCCAAACACACCTTAAAAGGTCTTCAGCAGTCCTTTCATTATGAAAGTGGGGATTCACCCTCATAATAAAAGCACTACTAAAGAACCCTACTCCTTTTACTCTTAAAAAAACCTACAGTTTTGATACCACTCTGTCATGACCCTACTCTAGATCGTGATTGGCATTAAGGCCCACCGACCCTTGTAAGCCTTACAACACTAAACCGTACCAAAGTACTCATCCCATTAGATAAATAACCATAAATCACCCTACAATATCCAACCTCCACAATACAGGATCTTATTTGAGAGTATGAAGGAGCTATTCTAGAGTAAAAGATAAAAAGATACAAAACCAAGATACCTGTAGAACAAACCGTCAGTTGATCCACACTTTGTCTCTAGCACAACAACCGAGGCAAGAACCACAAACCGAATCTAAAATATTTATAAAATGTGAGTCACGAAACTCAGTAAGTATAGATGATGCAGAATCTATGCGTGTTGGGATATATATCATATCATAAGTCCAAAACCCATACATATACATGTACAATGAGCAATAACATATCAAAATACGTATGTGAAGTATCAACATAACCCATAATCATATCACAAGCCCAAAACCCACACATACATATACAATGAGCACTAACACATCAAAACACACATGTGAGGTATCAACATAACCCATCATCATATCACAACACTAGGACAGGGTACTCCCGTACGCTATGACAGCCACTGTCCATTGGTTGAGTCCTTGGTACCCCAATCACATCACATCACCAAGCCAAGGCACTCCCTACATGCTACAGCCCGTGCGTATGTTGGTCAAGCCTGCTATCACAAACACATCATGATAGTGTGCAACATGTTTGCGGCCCTTGTCGCCTCACATCGAGCTCAAGGCACTCGCACTAGACGCTATGGCATCGTTGTCCTCCAGTTAAGCCATCTGGTGTCCCCAAATCATATCACACGATACCATCCTCACATATAAGTCAAAAACAGGTATACATATGCATATTAGTCCATGTCCCAAAAAACTGGTATCATCATATCAACATAGTTCACTGACAGTTCACAAAACACATAACACATAACCTAAGTGTAACATATATTCAAAAATACAATTTAGAAACCACATGATCATCATGCCAAAAACACAATAAGAAAAACACATGCATAGGAAAGGGTATCATCACTCATAGTACAAGAGCTAAACTAAAAAGGAAGTCCCAATCACCCTCACCCCAACTCATTGGTTTAGGTGTGTCTTTACTAGCGTATTTGTAATCAAAACCACACGGAGTCACCACAGACACCAAAACTAGCACAAGAAACAGGCTCAACAACCAAAATCGGGCCCAAATCGCATCTTGGTACCTTGGCACACATCTTGAGGCACCATTTCCCCATCACTAAGACCCATATGACTCGCAACACTCATCAATTTTACTCAACAACCCTCAAACAAAAGAGAACCAGCTTCTGAAATCTTCGGACCATAGTGAACTGATATCCAAAACCCCTAAACTGACCTAAATTGATCTAGAACTAAACTAGCCACGAAACCCTCAAAATCATGTTTAGAAGGCCCAAAACCATAGGAACCAGTCTAAGCTAGCAAGAATTGCCCAAAAATAAGGCTGAACCGGCCACTTAACCCCTTGAACTAGCTTGAACTGGGCTTGTTCAACTAAAAACACCCAATTTTCAATCAAACTAGACCTCCCTGAACCCCGAGCCTACTTGGTCTAATAGATCCCTTTCCCCTGAAACCAAAATCGGTCCAACTTCCCAAATCCGAGTTGATTTGACCATTGAACCAGTCAGTCAAACATTGAACCATCCTTGGACCGGTTTAGACAAAAGAAACCCTAATTTCCATGGATAGCCTATCCTTGCCTTGGTTATTCAATTCTCAATCAATCCTTATCCTTATTTGCCCTGTCCCTAGAATAACATATCCCAATTTTAGTTAACTAGTTTGACTCACTAAGTCAACCTACTGTTTCAATCAACTGGGCCAAATCAACTCACCGAGTTGACTAGACCCAGACCCAACCCAAATACTCAACTTGGGCCGGCCCAACCCGCGACCCAAGTCCAACACACCCCCCAGCCTAGCCTAGCCCTACTAGGCCAAATGCACCCAGGCTGAGTCAACTTAATGGACTGAGTTGACTCTTTTAGTTTGACTCAAACGAACCCGAATGCATCCGAGTTTGTCTTCCTCACCCAATTGACAACTCAATAGCCTAAACTGGGTCTGCAACTAAACCTGACACACAAAATCCCAAAAAAAACTTGATTTAAAACACTCACCAGACTGATTGAAGCTCAAAACTTGAAGAATCCAACTAGGTGAGCTTCACCAAAGCTTTTAATAGGACCAAAACTGTTCCAAAAGCCTTTAAATGCTAGATTAATCCGTCGACTACCCATGACCCCGTTGACCAAAAAGCTTAGAAATTTCTTCCAAAATTTTCAAATGATTCCTCAAATCAACATGAGGGTTTAGTTCGTCTGTCTAAGGTGACTCAAATACACAAAAGAATCAGCTCTCAACCACTCTAATCATCACAACATGTACGATCTCCAGTTTGGGTTACTGTTCTTGACAGAAATTCTGTCAAATTGCAATTTAGTCTTTCAAATCTTGTTTCCTCTCAAACAAGTCCCTGGAAAATTTTCAATTTAGCCCTACCAAAATTTAATTCTTTCATTTTAATCCCTTAATCTTAGTAAACTTGAAAATGGGCCATTACAAATGTATTGCCTTGTTCATTTTTATGATTATCTGTATTTTTTTTTGACTAAATCAATGTCAATGACATTATTAGAAGAGGTGAAAGACTACTACCATTGACACCAATAGCATCAACATCCATACAATGTCCTCATCGTGGCATCCACGTACTCTACCATGGCTTGTTCATCTTTTTCATCGTCTATGTTGATGTTGATGGCATTAACAAAAGAGGGGAAGCACTACGACCATTGGCATTAATGGTATCAACATCCTTGCAATGTTCTCATCATAGTGGCCATCTGTATTGCCAACAATCTCGTTAATGGGTTCTCGTTGTTATTACTATTGTTACTGCCCTCATTGTAGAGAAGCAAACGAAAGAGATACGGAGTGAGGAAAGCCAAGAGAGAGCTTATGCAACTTGCTCTTAAGACAAAGCATAGGGTTTGAGTTGCATTTCGTCTTAATAGCAAATGCTTTGTTTTTTAGAACATATTTTTAAATATAGCTCCAAAATCATGCACTAAAAGAATATTATTTTAAAGATTTTGACACAAAAACTTAGATACAAAACTCTAAGATTCTAAAAGAATGCAATCCTAGAGTTTTGGCCTGAAGTATAGAGAAAATAGAGAAGTTGCATTGAACTTTGGTCACTCATCTCTCCTTGTTACTCATTCTAGGCCCAAACATTTTAATTTATTCACATAAACCCTACTAAAAATTCTAGAATTCTGACTAATCACAATTGAATCGAGGTAATTATAGCTGTAACTCGTTCTCAAATCAATTAAAGCCTTAGTCTTTAAGCAAAAGATCATGAGAAAGGACAAACCTTCGTTGTCACACAAAATAGCTCAAAACAGAGGAGAGATTAGCTTTAAGGCTAGTTATAGGGTTAGATCAGCCTGATCTTTAGAGACTTCACTGATATTCCTATTCAAAGCTTTAAAATAGGTAAATAATGAAGTTTTCTCATATGTTGTTTTCAAGACAAAAAAAGTATTGTTAGAAAATGAAACCTGTTTTCCAAAATCCAAAATTTCAAATTCTTTTTTATACAACTTTAAATAAATATCTTATTAATTTATATATTATGCTTTGTTCTAAATTATTTTTAATTTGTTAAGACACTTTTCTTAGGTAGAGTTTGTTCAAGCTCTCATTCTCTTTCCACTTATCTTAACTATTTTTTATCCGAGTTTTCTTGTCATTTTACTAGAAGTTTCAATATTTGATGTGAAATATTGACAAATGATTAGGCGTAGAAAAATATATTGCATAATTTGTTTGAATTTTTCTAAAAAGGCATAGCATTTAATCAATTTATTTGTGCTTATTAATTTCATGACATAGCATTTTTATTAAAATTCAATGAAGGAATTAAATAGTAATTTGGTACACCTTCAATGGACTACATTCCTCAGGAAGGACGTCATCCCACTTGACTAGCTATTTCCCTTAAGGTGTTTACATGTTTGATTTAGTTTAATTTGACTTGTTTAGTTTAAGAAAAATTTTAAAACAATATTAATTAAAATCTTACTTGTTTAATAAAGCAAAATGTTTACAATAACATATTATTAAAATGTTTAATATCTTAGCGTTATCAAAACTAGCAAGTACAAATCTGTTATTTTATTAAATGTATAAAGATTAAATATTGTAAAATAACAAATTTGTACTTGTTAGTTTTGATAATGATAAAGATATTAAACATTTTAATAATATGTTATTGTAAACATTTTTCTTTATTAAATAAGTAGGATTTTTCTCCCTCTCCCCTATATATATATTATATATATATTTATATAATAAAATTATATTTACGTAATTGGTTCAGTTAATTTTTTGAAAAATCCAACAACCAAATTGACCTAGTTGGTTTTAATGTTCTAAAAATAGAATTAAACCAATTTTTGTCAAGTTTAATCGATTTTAACCAATTTAGTTTAGATCAAGTTGGTCCAATCAGTTTAGATTGACTTTAAACATCCTTATTCTCCACAATCCTGCAACCAAATGGGGAATACCTATTCCCATTTCCAATCCCACCCTATATCTCCTTAAACAACCATTCCTAACACGATTAGATATGTGGCAATTGTAATTTTAGAAAATTTAGGCCTGTTTGATTTACAAAAATGTCTTCTATTTTTATTCTCTGAAAATATTTTTTTTATTTCTAGATTTTTAACTTTTGAAAATGTGTTTAGTTTGCTTTACTATTTTTTATTTTCAAAAAATAAAATCAAAGAAAATGTGTTTGATTTACTTATTTTCAATAAATTGAAAATGATGGCTGAATTGATAAAATCAGAGTTTTGTAGTTTTAGTAAGGGTTTAAGTAAAAAATTTAGAAATTCTAGAATTAGGGAGTGGATTGAATAGAGGAGAAGAGAAGAGGGACCAAAATAGATTTTCAAAAAAATTTTACAATATCATCTCCTACCTTTAGTCAGGTTGCAATTGGGTCTAATAAACTTGATCACAACCCAATTCAATCCTATTGCTATTTCAGTTTTTTCAAGAATTTTTACATGATTCTACTTTTTGTGATCCAAATAATAAAATATCCAAAGCAATATGGTGAAGTTACAATTCCAAATGTAGAAATTTCAATGCCATGGTATCACAATTGTTGAGCCATCTTTTGCAAAGCACTAAAAATTGAGGAAGAAGATGACATGATCGAAGAAGGCTATAGATCAGAGAAGATGATCAAAGCAAAGACAACTGAGTTACGGTTGGTGTAGCCCATTGATGTCGCCATTAGTGTATCGAATAGAGCTCAAAGACAAAGTACGACTCTCAAGACTCCCTTGCTTGTGACAACCAAAGCAGGAACAAGCTGGCAGACGAGCTTGTGCTCTATTTACAAAGCTAGCAGATGAGCTCCACTCGTCTACTTTATTTGCTATTTGTAGACGTGTAACATACACAAGAATAATTGATAGAACAGAAATACTAGAAATGGATATATTTACACAATTGTCGCTATGTTTTCAACTTACAATAAAAGCACTATTTTTAACCAAATTTCAGAAAATTTTTCTAAATATGAAAATGAAAATGAGTTACCAAACATGTTTTTAGACCCATTTTCTATTTTTCTTGAGAATGAAAATAGAAAATGGACCAACCAAACAAGCTCTTAGTTTCCTATATTTCTTTTTTCTTCTAAAAAAATAAAGTTCCAAAAAAGATAAGTCTTGAACATTATAAAAACTTTGGAGGTCCTAAACACGGGAAAGACAATGATAAAAGAATGTTAATAAATGTTGATTCCACTCAATTCTTTTCTATCAATGGCCCAAATCCTGTTGAGTAGGATTATTTATCAGAGGACAAGCTATCAAGGTAGGATGGAAGTTTGGCATTTTATTTGAAAATGTGTTCAAGTTTAAATCATTTATCAATTCCATCAATGTGGACAAGTTTCATTTGAACCATTATTGCGCTTTGTTCAGTTTCTTTTCAAATTAAAAATCTTAGTTTAATTGAAAGCTTTAATCTAAATCACATTTAAATTATTTTAGAAGTCCTTTTGCAAAGCTGTCAAAGTTTGGCACAAATCTAAAGTCCAATCCAATAATCTAAAAAGTGATGGGTTATGCCCATCAAGTCGGGTTAGTGGCAACTCAATCCAATTTTGGTTGTCTAGTAATAGAATATCTGAGTAATTGGGTCAGATAACCTTTAACGGGTTACCCGAATCCAATCTAGATCAGCAACACACAATTCAGGCAAGAAAACCCTAATTAGGTTAATGTGGACAAAGCAAGTTAGCAAAAAAAAACAAATCTCAATTAAGTTAGCAAATGACCCTATAATTATTATTAAAAAATTATTTTTGGAGAGTTACTAAAAAAGTAAAATAGATAATAAAAATTACTTTAAAGGCCAAACCAAAAATAATTCCAAAAAGGCACCAAAAAGAAAAAATAATTTCAAAAAAAGTCACAAAGAAAAAATTATCCCCATAAGTTAATTTGTACTACCCAAAATACCCCTCCTTCCTTACATAACTCCCACCTGCCACATGGTCATCCTTCTTGCGCGATCAAAGCTTGCTTTGCAATCTTCCTTCTTCTTCTTCTGTGATCATTTGCTTCTACCTTCTTCTTCATTCTTTGTTGCAAGCTTTTTTTCATTGAGTTGGTCTTGCGCAAAGCTCCTGCTTGAGTTGCTGCAAGCTTTGCTAATCCACATTAGTCCTACTTGAAGCTCTAGTTCAACTTGCTACAAGCTTTTTTGATCGATGTTGGTCTTGCTCGAAGCTACTACTCGACTCGCTGCAAGCTTTTCTAATCTACATTGCTTGACATTCTTTAGACTAAGCTAATAGGTTGACATTCTTCTTTCGACAAAGGTACTGTCGCACATTACCTCAGTTGTTGGTTCTACTTTCTTATTTGCTTTGACATTTTCACTTTATTGCCAACACAAAGCATCCAGTCCACTTGCATAGAAGTATATATGTTGCTATGCACCTGTTAGAAAAGTATGCATGCATTGATAACTTACAATCATTCATTTGATATTTTACAATCAACATCTATATAATTATAATAATACATCTATCTGTTTCAATCATGCATGTATTAGTTTACAATCATCTATTTGTCCTCATATATTAATACATATGTTATTTTACAGTTACTCATATATATTTTTACAATCATGTACCTGATTCTTATGGACCCACCACTATATTATTTTACAGTTATCCATCTGTCTTTTTATAATCATGTATTTGTTATGCCACAATCATCTATTTGTCATTTTACAATCGTACAACTATCAATTTGTAACGCGCAACTCTTTTGTAGTTATGCATATGTTATTTTGCATCAACCATATGTCTAGTTATAACCACACATTTGTTACTATACAGTCACCAATATGTCTTTATAAAATGTTCGTCTACTTTGTTTTTCTACAATCATGCATCTATTATTTTATAGTTACCTATCTATCATATTACAATTATGCATATGTTTTTTTTTCTTTTGCAATCATCTATCTGTCATTATACATTGCATCTTGCTTTACACTCACCCATATATCTTTTTACAATCATGCATTTCTTATTTTACAACCATCCACCTATTATTTCACACATGCATATTTTTGTTTACATTCCTTCAATTTCTCTTTTCACAATTATGCATATGTTATTTTACAATCTAACAATCTTATATCTATCTTTTTACACCTGTTTCTGATAATTTGTCCAATGTCTATAACTTTATATTCACTTATCTGTCTTTTTTAGTTATGCATCTATTATTTTACGCTCACCTATTTATCTTTTTGGAATTGTGCATCTTTTATTTTACTCAAATGTGTATCTATGACTTTACACTCGCTTGTCTGTTGTTTTATAAGCATACATTTGTTATTTTATAGTCATTGAACTGTCATTTTACAATCATGAATCTATTATTTTACATTTATTCTTGTATGCTTACAGTTTGCATCCATTTGTATGTTTATAGATTATGGCTAGCATATACTGCTATTGTCATATGGACAGTGAGATATTACTTGTAAATAACACCATCGAGTATAAGAGTAGTCAGACAACTGGTTTAGATGTTTCTTATGACACATCATATTCACAATTCAAACAAATGTTAATTGAAACATTTCAGTGTGATGTGGAGAATCACCCTATACAATATACCTTCAAATACAACCAAACAACATTGATTGATTTGTTTTTAAACAAAGACATGGCAGACCTATAAGAAATAACAAAGATTGTGGAATAGTATGTATTCTTGGCAACTTTTGTGTAGAGGTTCAAATCAATCTAACTAAGTATACCCAGTCTAAGGTATCCATCTTATGGTTCATAATTTAATATTGTTTATCTTATTACAATATCTGTTAATTTAGACTATGTTATTTTACAATATTTTTTGGTTGTTACTTTTCAACAACTACATCTATTATTTTACAATCAAAATTGTTATTTTGCAATCATGCAGATGCTATTTTACACTTTCATATATGTTATTTACCAGTTTGTTGACAATCCACCATCTATTTTTGTCAATATTAATACAATCACTCTAATTTACTCTTATATTGTTAATTGTAGTAGCAGTCAGGGGCCATGCAGTTAAGGATGTCAATATTTGGACATTTTGCCTTCACCTTGTTTGGGTCCTCTACCTTTGTCATCATCCATGTCAACATTTTTCTCCATGCAATATGCATCAATCATTATTAGAAAATGGTAGATTTTCGAGAATGCTAAAGACTTGAGAGTTGCGCTATACAAGTTTAGCTTGGCCCATAGTTTTGAATATAAGTTTTTGTAAAATTCTCCCCATAGAATACACATTCAATGCAAGGTCGAGGGACAGATCCAAACCACTCACCCATTTTTGGTCTACTAGCAAAAGTGCTAATAGAACATTCTTCCTTTTTCGATGCCATGCTGTATAGCAAAAACAAAGGGGACAATCAGCATAAGACTATGTGATTGTAAGAAAACATATATATGATTGAGAAAAATGGTTGATCAAATATAAAATATCAACTACATAATTGTAAACATTCAAATCATGATTATAATGACACAACTGAGCAATAGTAAAACTTCAGATATGTGATTATAATAAAATAAGGAGCTGATTGCAAAGGAGAAATAAAGCATGGTGATTATAATGAAACAGTTGCACAATTGTAAAACTATAGAACATATAGTAGAAAAAGTAGCTTACTACAGAAACAGATGTGCAATTGTGAACATTCACAAGGATGATTATAATAAAACAATGTAAAAATGCATTGTAGAAAAAATAAATAACTCATTCATTCGGATGAATGATTGTAAAAAAAATTGTGAGCTGAACTTGAGCTAATTGTAAAAATTTAATAACTAATAGCTGGTTGTAACAAAAAAAAAAAATTGGGATTGCAATTGTACGAATGATTGTAATGTACCTAGTTACGCCTAAACTCTAAGTCATAAACATTGAACCATGATTTTAAAAATTTCAGATCGATAATTATAAAAAACCTAACCGATTGTGTGATGTTGTTAACGAATGGAGATTGTCATCTAATATATATGTGATTATAAAAAACCATCTTATGATTGTAAAATAGCATTTTTTCTATTCATCAAGCACAACAAACACACTAGAAAAAAGGCATACTTACATTTAATATTGAAGATAGACAGAGGTCGGTAACTATGGTGATCAGCTGCTAGTGCTCAAAAGGCAAACATGTGCTGGTCGGTTGTCACAATATCAGTGTTTAGTTGCTGGTGTTGGAGGGCAAAGCCTTGCATAGTTGATGGTTGCAACATTGGTTGTCGAAATATCTATGGTCGCACGCTAGTTATAAGCTCCTGTTTGCCTCCTTTGGTTCTATTGCTCAATCAACTAAAGGCCATGGGCTTTTTAAGAGTTTTGTATAATGATGAAGAGTATTAAGGGTATCAAAATCTAACTGACATTGATAACATTTTGGTTGTTGCACTTTGTGCATGAGTGTAAAAAGACGAGTGACTAAAATAACAGATGCAGGTGAGAAAAAGACAGAAGGGTAACAATAAAGATGCATGTGCAAAATGACAGATGGGTGACTAAAATAATGAAAGCATGAATATAAGATAGGTGATTCACTATTAATTTACAAATGTATACTACACGAGGGTAGATGGTTGTCTGTAAACTTATTGATGCATGATTACAAAACTAAGACATTTTTATAAACAAACAGATGGATGAATGTAAATTAACACATTTAAGGTTGTAAAAAGGTGTATAGATGATTGTAAAGTAACCAATACATGATTGTGAAAAGAAAAAAGAGTGGCATAACAGATATGTGTTTACACTCACCTATGTGTTTTGTTATAATTATGCATCTGTTACATTACAGTTATCCATCTATTTTTGTGCATGTAAATCTATTATATGTCATGCATTTATCTATTTATAATCATGTATCTGTTATTTTACAAGTAACTATCTGTCTTTTCACAATTATTTATTTGTAATTTTACACTCACCTATCTGTAATTTTTCAATCACATATCTATTTTTGTTTTATTGCAATCATGCATCCGTTACTTGTCACCAATTTGTCATTTTACAATTACATATCTATCTTTCTACATTTAAGAATCTGTAATTACACACTCACGCATTTATCTTTTTATAAGCATTTATCTGTTTTTTGTTTACTTACAATCATGCATCCATTTCACAATTACAACAAGTTTCTTACAATCACTAATCTATCATTTTACACTCATAGATACGTCTTTTTACAATCATATATATTTTTTTCTTATTTCTTACAATCATGCATCTATTTTTGAGTTACACATCTATCTATCTTCGTACAGTTATAATCTGTAATTTCACCATCACACATCCATCTTTTTGCAATCATGTATCTGCTTTTATCCTTGCCTATCTGTCTTATTATAATCATGCATCTGTTATTTGATAGTTACCTATCTGTCATTACACAACTATCCATCTATTATTTTACACTCGTCCATTGTCTTTTTACAACCACCAAGCTATTGTTATGTGACATCGAACTAAAAATGTAGAGCTACCGGTGTCTATAAAACAAGTACTAACCAAGAAACTTGGACTAAAAAAGCAAAAATGTTAGCAAGAAGCACAAGCAAAAACTCAAACTAAGTAGTAAGAAGTTGAAGGAAGAAGAAGAATAAGCTAAAGGAAGCTTGGATCAGGCGGGATGGAGGGCTTTGGGTGGGCAGGAAAAGCTTGGATTGGGTAGATGGAGGGTCTTTGGAGGTCGGACTAAGTAGCAAGAAGAAGAAGAAGAAGGAATATTCAGAACTCGAAACTTATGTAGATGAAGAAGGTGAAGGAAACAAAAGAAGAAGGTAGCTTGGATCGGGCAAGATGGACCTTAGGAGGGCGGGAAATTTGCGTTACCATTAACAGAAGCAAAAAGAGGAGGAGGTGAAGTGTGAAAAGAAGAAGAAGAAGAAGAAGAAGAAGAAGAAAGAGGAGGCGGCCAACATTTAAGAGTGTTTTGGGTATAAAAATTATCTTAAGTGAGTAATATTTCTATTGTGACTTTTTGTGAAATTATTTTTTATTTTGGCCTTTAAAGGAATTTTTATTATTTAAATTACTTTTTTAGTAATTCTCCCAATATTTTTCTTGTGTTTTTTGGTGGACACTATCATTTGAAATGGTTTTGCACGTTTTTATGGCCATTTTTTTAGCAAAATTACCAACGAGAACTATTAATTTGTGCCATTTTATTCTTTTTTTCGTTTTCTAATAGAATTTTCGTTAGAAATTCCGTTCAAATTCCTCCATGAAATTGTCCATAAGAAATTCTGTTGGAATTCCTAAATAAATTTCTCCACCAGAAATCTACACATTTCTAGTAGTGAGTAGGGATCCTTATGAAGTGAGTATAGAGAGAGAAAGTAAAGCAAGTATATTGAGATAATAACAATCTCTTTCTTCTCTTCTGCCTCGTTTCTATTGACTGTCTCTCCATTTATAAGAGTACAAAGTGACCTTTAAATTACATGACATACATAAGAGAAAATGTATCCATACATCCACTTATGAGGAGAAGATGTATGTATCTACGTATACATTTAAGAAGGGAGAATGTATCAACATTATACATGTATACATTCATGAGGGAGGATGTATTATACATGAATATGACTTTACAAATCTTTAGATGAATTTGGACATCTATTAATCTTTAATATTTATAACATTCCCCCTTGGATGTCTGTTACTTAATATGCCTCATTAAAACCTTATTAGGAAAAACCCAGTGGGACAAAATCCTAGTGAAGGAAAAAGAGTACACAATATTTGTAGTATACCTTTGTATGCTGCTTCATTAAAAACCTTGCCAGGAAAACCCATTAGGACAAAACCATGGTCAAGGAAAAATAATGCATATCTTTAATCCCCCTCATAAAAATATTATTTAACGTCCTTGAGACGACGTATCCTAATTTTATATACTAACTTCTCAAAGGTTGCTGTTGGTAACGCCTTTGTAAACAAATCTGCTAGATTAGCACTTGAGCGAATTTGTTGGATGTCAATATCACCATTCTGTTGAAGATCGTGAGTGAAAAAGAATTTTGGTAATATATGCTTTGTTCGATCTCCTTTAATGTAGCCTCCCTTTAACTGAGCTATACATGCTGCTTTGTCTACATGTAATATTGTTGGAACCTTTTCTTCTACTATTAAACCACACATCTTCTGGATATGTTGGGTTAATGATCTTAGCCAAACACATTCTCTACTTGCCTCATGTATTGCAATTATTTCTGCATGATTTGAAAAAGTAGCAGCTAAAGTTTGTTTTGTTGAACACCATGATACAGCAGTACCTCCACATGTGAATAAATAACCCGTTTGAGATCAAGTTTTATGTGGATCAGATAAGTATCCCGCCTCTGCATAACCAATTAATTGTGATCTGGATTCATTCGGATAAAATAACCCCATATCAATATTCCCTCGGAGGTATCTAAGTATATGTTTAACACCATTCCAATGTCTTCGTGTTGGAGAAGAACTAAATCTTGCTAGTAAACTTACAGCAAATGCTATCTCAGGTCGTGTATTATTAGCAAGATACATTAATGCCCCTGTAGCACTAAGATAAGGTACTTCAAGACCTAGAAGTTCTTCATCATTCTCTCGAGGATGAAATAGATCTTTCTTTGCATCAAGCGATCTTACAACCATTGGAGTACTCAATAGATGTGCTTTATCCATATAAAATCGCTTTAAGACTTTCTCTATATAAGTTGACTGATGAACAAAAATACCATTTGTTAATTGTTCGATTTGCTGGCCGATACAAAACTTTGTTTTTCCTAAATCTTTCACCTCAAATTCATTCTTTAAACAATTAGTTGCATTTTGGAGCTTTTCAGGAGTACCAATAATATTTATATCATCAACATATACAGTAATTATTACAAATTCTGATCCAGTTCTTTTAATAAAAACACATGGGCAGATTGGGTCATTTTTATAACCCTCATTTAAAAGATACTCACTAAGGCAATTATACCACATCCACCCAAATTGTTTTAATCCATATAAGGATTTATGCAATTTGATTGAATACTTGTCTCGAGAATTTTTACATGCTTCAGGCATTTTAAATCCTTCAGGGATTTTCATATAAATATCTGCATCAAGTGAGCCATATAAATAGGCTGTAACAACATCCATCAGACGCATTTCTAATTTTTCATGAACTGCCAGACTAATGAGATATCTAAAGGTAATTGCATCTACCACAGAAGAGTAGGTCTCTTCATAATCAATGCCGGGTCTTTGTGAAAATCCTTGTGCAACAAGACGTGTTTTATATTGTACGATTTCATTTTTCTCGTTTCGTTTTCGCACTAATACCCATTTGTACCCTACTGGCTTAACACCTTTAGGTGTTTGGACTATAGGTCCAAAAACTTCACATTTTGATAGTGAATTTAATTCCACTTGAATTGCGTCTTTCCACTTTGGCCAATCATTTCAACGTCGACATTCTTCAATAGATTTAGGTTCAAGATTCTCATTTTCTTTCAATATATCAGATGCTATATTATAAACAAAAACATTGTCGACAACAATATTTGTTCGATTCCATCTATTCCCAGCATTTACATAACTTATTGAGATCTCTTCATTTTCAATTGTTTCAGGTACCTGAACCACTTCTGGAGTTTTATGATTAGTTATGTCTAAGGTCTCTTCAGGAGTACCTTCCTCCATTGTATGACCATCTCCAATACTTGCTCCTTTTCGTTTTCGAGGATTTTTATCCTTTGAACCTATTGGTCTGCCACATTTTAGATGTGGCTAACTACTATTCGCAATGTCTTGCTATCCTACTGGGACATCAATTTGAATTGGAGCATTTTCAGCTAGTATATGAGATTTGGTAATTCTTTTTAGGTCAGTAAATGCGTGTGACAGTTGATTTGTAATATTTTGCAAATGAATTATCTTTTGAACTTCTAGTTCACATTGTTTTGTACGAGGATCAAAATGTGATAATGATAATTCATTCCATGTAATTTTTCTTTCCAGCTGCTTATTTTCTCCCCCTAATGTTGGGAAAACCGTTTCATCAAAATGACAATAGGCAAATGGTGCCGTAAATAAATTCTCTGTTAATGGTTCAAGATATTTAATGATAGAAGGGGATTCATATCCAACATATATTCCTAACCTTCTTTGAGGTCTCATCTTTGTGCGTTGTGGTGGAGCAATTGGAACATATATTGCACATCCAAAAATTCTCAGATGGAAAATATTAGGCTCCTGACCAAAAGCCAATTATAATGGAGAGAATTTAAGATAACTTTTTGGCCTGATACGTACTAGTGCTACTGTATGTAAAGTGGCATGTCCCCATGTTGAAGTAGGAAGTTTGGTTCTCATAAGTAATGGCCTAGCTATTAATTGGACGCGTTTAATAAATGATTCTGCTAGACCATTTTGTATATGAACATGCGCTACAGGATGTTCAATATTTATACCAATTGAGGTACAAAAATCATTAAAAGTTTGAGACATGAATTCACCAGCATTATCAAGACGAATTTTCTTAATCGTATAATCTGGAAATTGTGCTCTCAGTCGAATTATTTTAGCAAGTAATCTCGCAAACGCCAAGTTATGAGTTGATAATAAACACACATGTGACCATTGAGTAGATGCATCTATTAAAACTATAAAATATCTAAATGGTCCACATGATGGGTGAATAGGCCCACATATATCACCCTGAATTCGTTCTAGAAATGCTAGAGATTCATTTCCAATTTTAACTAGTGATGGTCTAGTAATTAATTTTCCTTGAGAACAAGCTGCACAAGAGAATTCATTGAATTGAAGAATCTTATAGTTCTTCAAAGGATGTTCATGTGAATTCTCAATTATTTTTTGCATCATAATTGATTCGAGATGGCCTAACTGGTCATGCCAAATGATAAAAGTATTTGAATTAGTAAATTTCTGGTTTAATATAGCATGTGTTTCAATTGTACTAATATGTGTATAGTATAGACTTGATGAAAAAGCAAGTAGCCTTTCAAAAACGCATTTCTTTCCTGATACAACTTTTGTGATATATAAATATTCAATATTTTTCTCATTTATAGTCTCAATATGATATCCATTTCGGCGAATATCTTTAAAACTTAATAAATTCCTTTGAGACTTAGTGGAGAATAATGCATCATTTATAAATAATTTTGTGCCCTCGGGTAACAATATGATGGCTCGTCCGGAACCCTTAATTAGTTCAGTACTACCGAGATTGTATGAACATTTGCATTACCTTTTATTAAATGAGAAAAATATTTCTTGTCCTTAAGATCGTATGTGTTGTTGCACTATCAGCGAGACATAAATCTTCATTGTTGGATCCAATCATAGAATGAGAAAAGTTCATGTTCTTCATTAAAAGGAAAAGCAAAATACATTATAATAAAATTTTCAATTTAAAGAAAAGAAACATAATAAAAACATGCTAAATTTAAATAATAAACTTAAAAGTATATAAATAATTTCACACATTTATATCTCAATGCTTCATTCATGACCATCAAAAAAATCTATTGCATCCAAATGTGTGATGTCGGTAAGGCCAGCAAAGTCATCATCATAATTTGTGTTATCAGGTTTATAAGCAAAATTTGCCACAACTCTATCACTTTCTGTGTTGGGCTTATTTTCTTTGAGAGAGGCTTGATAAAGCTTAACAAGATGTTCAGGCGTCGACAAGTACGCGACCAATGTCCTTTCATACCACATCGATAACACAAATTTTCTATATCTTTTGAAAAGTTATCTTGACCACTATTTTCTTTCCCCTTTTCTTTGGTTTTATTATTATTCCACTTATTCCATCATTGTCCTCGCCCATGACTACGGCCACGACCACGACCACAGCCATGTCCACATCCATGTTCATGACCACGATCATCATTTTGTTTATTGTCATACATCGCTGCATTCACTTTGGGGAATGGAGTAGATCCAGTAGGGGAGCCTCATGATTTTTCATTAGCAATTCATTATTTAACTCAGCCACAAGAAGGCATGAGATTAACTCAGAATATTTCTTGAAACCTTTTTCACGATATTGCTGTTGCAAGAGCACATTTGAAGCATGAAAAGTAGAATATGTTTTTTCTAACATATCTTCATCAGTAATTTTCTCGCCGCACAATTTTAATTGAGAAGAGATTCTGAACATGGTTGAATTATAGTCACTTATAGATTTAAAATCTTGTAGCCTTAAATGCATCCACTCATAACGAGTTTTGGGAAGAATTACTGTTTTTTGGTGGTCAAACCTCTCTTTTAAACTTTCCCATAGATCTGCTGGATCTTTCATCGTAAGATATTCAATTTTTAATCTTTCATGGATATGATGATGAAGGAAGATCATTGATTTTGCCTTATCCTGACTGGATGCAGTATTTCCCTTCTTAATTGTGTTTCCAAGACCCATGGAATCCAAATGGATTTCAGCATCCAAAATCCAAGATAGGTAATTCTTGCCCGTTATGTCTAAAGCCGTAAATTCAAGCTTGGCAAGATTTAACATGATTCAAACTAATATGAAAATAATAATTAGAATGGATGATACAACAATATATATCCAAATAGTAACAATAAAAGGTCACAATGTTTTTAAAACATACCTTCACTTTTTGTGGTTTCAAGCTTAACAACGTGAATCGTGCTGATAACGTCTTATAAAATTTAGAACAAGTATGAGATAAGTGAAGCGAGTATAGAAAGAGAAAGTAAAGCAAGTATATTGAGATAATAACAATCTCTTTCTTCTTTTCTACCTCGTTTTCTATTGACTGTCTCTCCAATTTATAGGAGTACAAAGTGAACTTTAAATTACATGATATAAATAAGAGAAAATGTATCTATACATCCATTTATGAGGAGAAAATGTATGTATCTATGTATACATTTAAGAAGGGAGAATGTATCAACATTATACATGTATACATTCATGAGGAGAGGATGTATTATACATGAATATGACTTTACAAATCTCTAGATGAATTTGGACATCCATTAATCTTTAATATTTATAACACTTATACTTTATTCTCCATTTTTATTTGTCCCCAACTTTAGCATTGTAGCAATTTTGGGCTATACATTGTAGCAATTTTTCCCTTATTCTATTGAGGCCAATTACTAATAGTGTTAATGGAATGGTGAAAGGCCTAGATCAGAAAATAGGGTGAAGTTTGGGATTACTACTGTAACTTGGCCTTTTAAAAATGATAGAAATAAACTTAGCCAATTGAATTTTTAGAAAAATATTGTTAGAAAACAAAAACTCTTTTTAATTTGCCAAAATATTCAATAGTAATTATTTTATCATAAGAAGGAAAAAAAATGTCAATAGCATCAAACAAACACATTGTCTTAAATTTAAAATATAGAAAATTTATGGAAAAGAATTCAAATTTCAGTAGTTCTTCCATTACATAAGTGTTTAGACTTTAATAGCATATCAATTTCCGAAATAATAGAAGACAAGATAATTATAAAAATAAATGAGGATTGCAAGTCAGTGTTTTTATTGCAAAGATATTTTACATGGCCTTAAAGGTCCCAATTTTCTTTATTTATTTTTCAATTAAATATTGATGTTTGAATTTTTTTTATAATTTAAATTTATACTTTTCAAAATTGAGCATTAAAGCCTGGAAAATATATGTTTTCATTGAAGTATTAATATTTGGTTCAATTTTGGTTTAAACTAGAGACATGAATTTAAACAATATGAGTTATTAAGGGCACGTTTATTAGCATTTTTATTTTTGTTCGTAAATTTCAAAAATTGAAGGCAGAAACATGTTTGATTTTAATGTATTTTTATTTTTTAAAAAAAGTTAACAATTTTCAAAGGTCTTTCCAATGGTTTAAAGTTCTAATTTCAATTATCTCTCATATAGATTAACAGAAAAAATGGAGTGATGAATTTTAAATAAAGAAACAAAAAATTAGGTGGTGAAGAGAAAATGTTAAAGAACCAAAGTACTGTTTAGGAATCAAATATACAAAGGAGCAATATAAAATAAGAAATTAAAGAAGTAAGCAGAGAATATAAATGAGGATACCTCTAAAAGTATGTGTTCAAAAGAGAATATTTGAGTAGAAGAAATATGTAAAACAAGAAAATTTTATATTGTCATAACATAAATAAAAGTATAGAGGTAAAGAGAGAAAATTTTAGAAAGAGAGTAATAAATAGATAGTATAGGGAGAATTTTTGATACATATATATAGATACACTCACAAATACATCAAACAAAGTCATATTAAATATAGCAAGCCACCTAGAAAGGATGAATCATTAGTATTTTCTACAGTTAAGCTAATGTGAGACATAAATTGACAGAATTTATATAAGCAGGGAAAAATTAATAATTCTAGATAGATGAGGAGGTAATGTGTAACTTATCCAAATTTTTATGCATTTAGATAGTTTCTATTTTTTTTCACAAGAAATTGTGATTCCTAACTAGGAGGGTATCTAGGGGAATTTTAATAAGTAAATTTGTACTTTCCAATGAACAATATCACTTTTGAAGTATTTGTGTTATATCCCTAAATTTTTGAGGGAAATTATTAATTCAAATGACCAAGGGCATTAGTGATTAAATAAAATATTTGGGGATCAAATTGGGAATGTGGAGAGGGCTTGTCTACACAAATTAGAAGACTTGGGCAATTTTGCTAAATTAGAAAGAGTTGGACCAAAAAAAAAAATCTGGTCGAAGTTGGCCGAAGAACCCAGAAGGAGCAATTTGCTCCAATAGGAGCTAAACAACTCAAAATAAGCTTTGAGATATTGTATATAAGAAAGATACGGATTTGAATGATTGATTTGCTGAGAGATTGGGCGAGGGAGGAAGTAGAAAACCGAGCTGGAAGCCGTGCACCGACGGGAGGATTTTCTGGAAATTTTAGGTGATTACTTGAAATTGTTCCGATTAATCGTTGTGGTGGGGCTCGGGATCACAGGGATTGTTTTCGAAAGCTTCGAATTGCTTGGGTGAATTGGAATTTAGGGGTTTCGGGGCTTAGGGTATTCGGGTTTGGGAGTTCCAGAAGCCAGGTGAACCACCTGGGTTTTCTGGTGACAGGGACAGACCCGAACTATTCCGAGTCTGATCGGGTGTTGATCGGTCCAATCCAGCCCTGTTGGGTTGGAACCGGCTGGTTTAGGGGTTTTTTGAACCCCGATCCGGGAACCAAGCCTGATTCCTAGTTCAATGAGGGGAGAAGAATGTTTTGGGATTGGTTTTGGGCACTAAACTAGCCCAGTTTAGGTAGGTCTAGTGTAAATTGGAGTTGAACTGGCCAATTTTTGGGGAATTAGGGCCGATTCAGGGCCTTTGTACCTGGTTTAGGGGGTTTTCTTGGGAACTTTGGCTGGTTAAGCCCGGTTCTGCATAGTTTGGGTTTGGTTCTTGTGGGTTTGAGCCTGGTTCATCTCGGTTCACCTCGATTTATGAGAATTTGAGCCCGATTCAGCTCGGTTCACAAGAATGGGGGCCGGGTCAGCCCGGTTCAGTGGGTTTTTGGTTGGGTTTGGTCTGGGTTTTGATGGTTTAAGGTTAGTTTGGGTCGATTATGAGATTCGGGAGTCCAGTTCGAGCTTATTTCACGTTTTTGGAATCCGGTTCATTTGAATTACGAAAACCGTTAAGATTGAGATGTGGGGTTGGCTTAAGCATAAATTGAGTTAGTTAGTGACGACTCAAGAAGGGTCTCGGGGTGCGTGTCAGGGGCTCGGTCTAGGGTTTAGATCCCGGGCCACTTTTGATAATTTGGATTTTTAGAAATAAATTTTGATTTTTGTTCTGACATACGTGTTGGTGATTGTAGATATTTCAGAGGAAGCACGAATTGGTCTTTGAGCCGTCTATCTGAGTTTTATTATTTGATTTTGATGTGCCTGGTGAGTCACAGTACTCTCTGTACATGTGTTTGCATTCTGGTTTTTGGTTAATTTCTGTGTTCTAATTTCTGAAATCTATTTTAAAAGTATGATAAGCTTGAAATTATTTTTGAAATTAATCATATATCTGTTTCAGCAATACATGCATTCTTAAAGGTGAATCTGTCAAGAATTTGTATGTGATTCTAGTTTTCTAGTTTCGACTCTAGTTTTGATCAAGGGTGCTAGGGACTCGGCCACTGGATGGTTGGCTGCTGTATCGTGCAGGGAGTGCCCTGGGTCCAAACGGTTGGCTGCCGTAGCGTGCGGGGAGTGCCCTTGGCCCAATGATGTGATATGTGTGATTCTGATTATGATATGTGATTTTGGTTCTGGCACGGGATCCTAGTGCAACACGTGATTTGTGACTTTGATTCTGATTCTGGGATGTCAGGGGTTTTGCCGTTGGGCAGTTGGCCATCGTCGCGCGGGAAATGCCCTGGGTCCACCTGTGACTCTGATTCTGATACAGGATGCCAGGGGCTCAGCCGGTGAACGGTGGGTCGTCGTAGCTTGCAGGGAGTGCCCTGGATCCCCATGTAACTGTAGTCCTGATATGTGATACATGATATGTGACTCTGGCTTTGATACGGGACGCCAGGGGCTTTCCTATTATACGGTTGGCCATCGTAGCATGCGAGAAGTGCCCTAAGTCCACATGTAACTCTAGTTCTGATATTTGTTATGTGATACATTCTGATACTCCAACAGATTTCTGTTTTCTGATTCCGATTGTGCATATGTAAACTACACGTGTTATTTGAGGCAAATTTGATTTTTGTAACTATGTTATTACTGGAAATGACACGTGTGTTTTAAATGGTTATGGTTTCTGTCCTGGCATGTATAGAGTAGTATTGTCATTCACTGAGTTTTATACTCACCCCTTTTTCCCCACATTCCAGATTTCAGTTCTGTTTGGCAGCGGTAGCTCCTGCATCAATTCTGTCACAGATGTACTGATTTTGGTACAAGAACTTTCTGTATATTTACCTTCTTGTACTTTAGACGCTCCGTGTATAGTTCAGATGTGTTCTGTCATGTATATTGGTAGTTTTCTAATAAGATGTTTTATCTGTTTAGTTATGGTCAAAGGCTTACTAGGGTTGGTATGCCAATCCTAGTGCAGGTCACGTTCCCGGGTTGGGGCGTGACAATTTGGTACACTGATTATTACTTCTACTTTTCTTAAATTTAAATAATAAAGTAGAAGTAGAAGCAAATTACTAAAGGTGGGTCAAAATACTGTTGGTGGTAGGTGACATTTTCGTAATTAAGGAGAAATTATTTTGAAACCAAATTATCAATTTTGCTCTCAATCTTTTGTGTTAATTCCCAAATTACTCCTGTTTATCTCTCGTTGGAGTTGCAAAATCCAACCGTGCTCAAAGGCCATTAATGGGCACTGCCCTGTTGTCAAGCACTCTGGCTACTGCCTACTCCTCTAGCCATGGTGGTCGGAGTAGTCTCCTAGTCTTTTAAGATGGCCAATGGACCAAGCTCTTCCTTGTCTTCCAAATTGTGCGTGATGGCAATAAAGGATGACTTCGTGGAAAAGATGACAATTATAATGTAAATTAGTAGCAATTTTTATTACTAGTAAAAGCTTTACTAGCAATTAGATTATTGCCCCAGTATCCAGTGTCACTAAAAGTTTATAACAGCAATTATGCTTTGACTAGTAAAAATCTTATTTATTGCCACTAAAAATTTTAATTTATAATAACAATTATATGCCCACAATTATTATTGTTACTATAAAGTTTAATTTATAACAACAATTACTATTGCTGCTAAAAACCCAATGTATAATAACCATTATATACCGACAATTATTATTATTGTTACAAGTTCGAATTTATAATAACAATTGTTATTGGTACTACAAAATTTTCTTTATAACAATAATAATTATTGCCACTAATAGTCCTCTACTCAACAATATAGTAATAATTATAAAAAATACATAAAAAATACTAAAAAATATTATAAAAGTACCAATCAATTAATAATAATGACATAGAAAGAAATGTTAGAATATATCATTCCCATAAGGAATATTACAAAAGTACCAATCAATTTTACAAATTTAATTTGTAATAACTAGAAACAAAATACATAGACAATTGAAAAAAGTATTTCAAAGTATCCATTCATTTGTTGTTGAGCCATAATCTAAATTGAAATATCCATTCCTTCCCCTTCGATTCCTAGACTTTGAGAGGCAAACCTTTTGGCTGGGAAATTGGTAGAAGTAGGCCTATCTCTCAGTAAGAATACACAATAACAATGTAATGATTGAGAAAGTAACAACTATGCAAAAAGAATTGAAAAAGGTACTTTAGTTGTGGTGAAAAACAACAGTAGAAACTGGAATGGCCATTTCCAAATTAGTCTAGTCAAATGTCGAAATTCTTAATAATGAAAAGATCACCATTTTGATTCTTGGTAGATAATTGGGAGAATTAGACAAAGCAGCTATTTTGTCAAGCTGTATTATGTATGAGCCAATGTACCATTGTATATAGTCTATTACCACTGCAGGTAATAACTAGACAATTAACCTCTTAGATTATGTTTAACAGTCGAAAATTTGCCTAGCTTATGTGGACAATGATTTGTACTATCTTAGTTGGTGCTGTTCAACATACTAACCTTTCCTATCAATCAATTAGGAAACAATGACAATCCTGGTACTAATTGTATATGTACTTAATTACAAAAGGTGTTTTAGGCAACAGTTGATAAGGTGAAGTTTCACTTAAGTCATCTACAATTAAATCATTTGCAAAAGCTACTATAAGAAACAAACAGTCAAAACCTTGACTCTATATCAATTGTGAAAACATGTATTGAAGGCTAAGAGCATCATCTATCAATTATAAACTGGCAAAAAATTACAATTTAAATTACAACTATAGCAACCGTTGATTCAAACAAAGATAATACAACTTTAAGAGCATCATCTATCAATTTTTATTGATAATAACGGACAGGTTTGGGTTTCTTTGCTCTATAAAGAATAGCCTTCTTCATTATAGTGTAAAGAAACAACTTTACAGGCCCTGCAACCAAACTGGCCCACTCTATGAGCATTGGTTGGGCTTTTACAAAGCCCAAAGACAAGTACTCCTTTGACTGCACATTCACATGCTAGCCCAAACCCACTTATATTATTGGCAGAGCAAATTAGTAGAGTTATTCCAAATTAATGCAGAAGTATGACCCATTTCCATCCATTGCCTAGTTTCTGTTTTCTAAAAATGAATTTATGATTAAAAAATTAATATTAAGAAGTGATCCCTTTGCTTGCTTTGTGATGAAGATTCCTTGTTGTTAGGCCCATAGCCTACTAAGCAAAACCATGTTTATGGATCTTTGAGTGCGAGTCCGGTGCCTGTCAGACCAAAGGTATAAACCTCATGAAAAGTTTAAAATAGAAATAAAATGACAGTAGATTGTAAGTTCATAATAAAATTCCAAATAACCATGAAAGCTCAAACTGTATCCCTTACCTAATTAAATATGATTAGTAACCAGACACTATATGTAACTGAAACTACAGACAATAAAACTACAAACTAGGCAATTGCATACTACTATATCTCTAACAATCAGCATCATACAACAGAAACCTATTCTCCAAGGCATACTGCTACATCTCTAACAATCATCTTTGGTTGCTACCTCATGTTCACTATTAGCATATGGGACTATTATAAGTTGGTTTTTAGATAGACAATCAGGGGATAATTGAAGCTTAGAAACCTTTAAATTTTTACTAATGCTTTCCCTCCCCCTCCCCCCAATTGCCTTGAGATTTAAGAGCAGAAAATAACTCTTAAATGTAGAATGCCATAGTTTGTTCTTTATCAGATTAGGAACAAACAAATCCAAAGTATTTTCTACTCAATAGCGTGCAATTCCAACTTTATTTCAGTTAGCACAAGCATGAAACTCTTCAAAATGAAGAACAACTCAAACCAAATGTATCACCACAAAACAAAACATGAACTTAGAAGCAAGCGGTATCAATGACAGCCAAAACCTTTCAACAAGTAGATGCCAGACAACAATGGTCGATATGATAAAACAATCAATCTTCCCCTACATGAAAGAAGAATCAGAAGCTTATTTGGAGAATCGAAAATTAATAAGAAAAAATAGGGAGATTAGAAAGCAGAGACCATCTACAATTTCGCTTACATAAAATAAAATAACTAAAACATCTGCCATATATAAGAATTTAGATGCACATATACAACTTTCTAACTCCTTTGGATTGGGACCTGCGAAAACCCTAACTTTTGAAATTTAGAGCATGTGTATGTTGAAGCAAGAGGGACAAACGACTAGGTGCTTCCACAGAAAGGTTATTGACGGGGAAGAAAAGAACTGAGAAATAAATCTTTGCCTACATCAAAAAAGAATCAGAAACTTAATTGGAGAATTGAAAATCAATAAGAAAAAGAGGGAAATTAGAGAGTAGAAGCCATCCACAATTTTGTTTACAAAAATAAAATAACTAAAACATCTGCCATATAATAATTTAGATCCACGTACAACTTTCTTCCTTCGAGGATGGAGACCTGCTAAATCCCTAATTTCTGAAATTTAGAGCAGGTGTATGATGAAGCATGAGGGACACGAACAAGTGCTCCTGCAAAAAGGTTATAGAAGAGAAGAAATGAACTAAGATACAGTCTCGAATGTAGTGGATGGAGACCTGCCTAAACCCTAGCTTTGAAATTTGGAGTAGGCGTGTGCTGAAGCGAGAGGGACAAATGAAGAGCAACACCTGGGGAAAAGAACTAAGATGGCAATTTGGTAATTCAATTGGACACAATAGGGGTAGAAGTGGAAAAGATTAATTTTTAGTGGCCATTGGCTATAATTGCTTGCAAAGAAAAGTAAATTAATAGCAATCATATAATTGTTGGTAAATAATGAAATTTTACTTATATTAGTAGCAATTATTTAATTGTTTTTAAATAATTGCTACTAAAAGTATAATTTGTTGTAGTGGTAGCGGGCTAAGCTGACATTGAGGATAAAGTTGAAATTGTCGGTGCCTCTAATAGAGTTAACCCAATCAAAGGATGAGATCTTGTGATACTTCTTCTTTCAGGTCTCTCTATTGGGCTTCCCACCTACCGAGGCAAGAATACACAAGTTCTTGCGCACTCCTTTTTTTAGATCCAAGATTTTCAAGACCAGCTAGAGTGTCAATTAAACTTCTAGAAGCTTAATTAGAAGTAGGGGTGTTTATTAAATCGAACTAAATCAAGTAAATCGAATTAAACTGTGATTTGGTTTGATTTCAATTAAGTCACAGCTTAGTTCAACTTTGTTTTGACTAGATTTTTTCTTACAGTTTAGTTTGCAATTTCATCATCAAATCGAATCGCATAAATTGGACCAAACTATAAATTATGTTTGAATTTACAATTTAGTCTTTTAACTTTCATTTTTTTTTGTTCTAATCTATCCACTTTCTTTTTTTCAGTCATTTCAATTTTTAGTCTCCTTTTTTTTATTTATCTCTTTTTTTTAATGGCCTCCAGTTTTCAATTCTTTCAAATAGGCTTTTAATTTGGGTTATTAGATATCAGATCAATATTTAATTTATTGAATTGTTTTGGCAGTCATTCTTTTAAATTATTAAATTTAATTGATTCTACTGCAAGTTTACAATTATGCAAAAGTGGAGGGTTTGGTAGAAAGTTTGGTGGATTTAATTTACAAATTGTAGTGTCGAGTTGAATCAAATTGTAAATTGTAGATTGATTTAGTTTTTAAGAGTTTATGATTTGATTTTATTTTTAAAAATTATTTATCATAAGGTATGGTTTAATTTGGAGTTAAGTCTTAAATTGAATTAAATCCAAGCACATAATAAAAGTAAAGGGCTGCTGGAGTGTCGACGAAATACAGGTGAAATGATGGAGGAATAAAGCATTATTTGGATAGAGCCAAAATTTCAAGAGATAGAGAGATACAAAATCCGCTGTATGTTGCCCAAAATTCGGAGAGAGAAATAGAGCGAAGGTTGCCTAGATAATGCATTATTTGGATCCACAGTAGGAAGAGGAAAGAAGGCTAGGAATGGATTTTTCTAGCAACAACAGGCAAAGAAAAAGAAAGAAAAATGAAAAGAAAGGGGAAGGGGTTGGGTATTTTAATCTTTTCAAGGAAAAAAAAAAACTTTTTACAAGCAAATTACACAAGTTTCTATTCCGAACACCGATTTTACAACTTTTAAAATTTTTTAACATATTTTATAGATACACTTAATTTTAAATTATAATTAATTTTATCCACTTTTTATTTTAAATTCTAACTTCTAATTTCACAAAAGTTTTTGTAAACACCCCTAAGCATAACTTGAGGGATGGGAACAGAAACCACAATATAGTTTGGCCAGCAATTAGATCTTGGAGTGGCACACGGGGATTTTAGACTCTTTAGTTGGGTTTGAAAAGTTTGATTTTTGAAACATCTTGAGGGTGATTTCTTGATGGTAAGATGGTAGTTTCAAAGCTCTTTTGACTTGACCCCTGCAAACAGATCTGTTTGCATGGTCGTGCCACGAATGACTTTTCTTTTCATTCAAAAAGCTTCCCCAGTCGTTCTAACAACCGAGCTCAATTCTTGTAATAGCTTGATAAAGTTGTTAATTTTTCCATTTATATATGTTTTAAAAATAATTGTAAATTAAAAAGGGCATATAATTAATAAATTATTTGTATCAGTTTGGAAATTAAAGAAATCAGAAAGATGGAGATAATTGAATTGTATTTATGAAAGGCACCAACCCGCCTAAATTGCACTTCTAGGATCAAGGCGTTTACATTTCAAGAGTGAAAATGGACTGGAATGCATAGATTTTTAAATTTCTCCAGAAAATTTTGAATTTGAAAAGTTATGCAAAAGGCCTAAAAGAGTTGAAAGTCAAAATTTCACAATTTTTGGCTAAATCTGTAATTACAGAATCTTATATATTTATTTTTTAAAAAAATTAAAAATCATAAACAAAAATAAAAAATGTTAAACTATCAGAGAAATTATAACATATAACCATGATTGCATGGTTTTTATATATCAAGCTCCTTGGTAAATAAAACTTACTGTGTCATTACTACACGAGAGGTAATTATTTTAAAGTAGATTGAGCACCAAAATAATTGACACACACACACACACACACGCTCGCGTGTACATATACATACATATTCTTGGAATTTACAAGTCCAATCAGGTGGTGCCAGTAACACAAAGGGATGATATTATTTAAATTTTTGAAAAAAGTCAAAAATTTGAAAATAATCAAGAAAATAGAAAATTAGTAATATTTTTTTTTTCTATGATTGTAGAATTTATTTTCCTTATTGAACAACAAATCTCCTCATAAAATTTATAATAATATAAATATAATAATATTCAAAAACTAAGTTAAAAAAAATTACGAGAATAAAAGCAGAAATGGATTCTGTAGGTTTTCCCGCTAATACATGTGGAAATGCTAAGGAGAGAAGGTCCTCTCCAAATTGGACAGGATGGAATTATATATACTTTCCTTCCGCTTCAATCTCCAAACCAATTTGCATTTTCTATTTATTATTTTTGGAAGTATGCAAATTTTTCCGCCTTAAATTAGTGGATGAATTAGTTTTCTAATTTTTTTAGAAATTGGTAGAATTAATTTCTGAATTTCACTTTTGCAATAAAAGAAAAGCATGGTGTTAAAAGGATGAAATAATTATTTTGAACAAAAAGTCCCTCACATAATTATAAAATGACAATTATGTCCTTACTATTTTGGACGTTTTCCAAAAGCACCCATAATGGCCTATAGGAATACTGTAGTGAGCCAAAATTATTAGCATAACTATCGTTATGGACGATTTACATGCAGCCATTTAAAACACTGTTCCACAATAACGATTTTATTTGATTCTAATTTCTGATATATTGGATTAATAATTATATGATTTATTGGATTAGTATGAAATTGGTATCTAATAGTAATTTAATAAATATTGAAATTATTGATTTATTGAATCAGTACTTAAACATCAAATACATGAGTTTCAAGGATGACTGATGAATCTAGAACAATGTTTGAAACAAGAAGAAAGAACGCAAGAGACACTTTAGGATTCAGTAGAGCAAAATCAAATTAAGCACTACCTAGATATTATTACAAAATCTTCCTAGGAAGGATTTCCCCAAATAATCAATATTTAAGAACAAGTTAAGCCTTGAAAGCAGTCACGTTTTATTTATTCTCGTACTTGTTCAACATATATAAGCAGCTGATAACACGAAGTCACAAAATAAACAAACTGGGCAAGAAAAGAGAGGACAGAAATTAGGGAGCTGGATTGCGGCTGTAAGCTGGTGGTGATGGACTCTGATATATAGGATCGTTGGGTCCGCTGGCTGCAAAATAAACCACCATAATTCTATTAAGTAATTAATTAATTAATTACTGAATAAAGATAACATGTAATTACTCATAATTTCAAATAAATGAACTCACGCGGAACAGGCCCTCGTTGTGCTGATATCATCATCAACATGTTGAAGAAGAAACACATCAACACAAGAAAGCAGCGAACATGGGAGGCCAGCCGATTCATTCTTAGATTTTTGTTTTTGTTTTTGTTTTTGGAAATATCTTGCGGCCTTATCAATTCTTAATGCTCCAATTTATAGCCATCCACCCTTCATTTTTTTTTTTCATTAGGGACATGACAGCAAATAATTTTCAAGTCTTACCGGCGTGATTTACGGTTTCAAGTTAGTCTAATTCCGTGTAGTAGAAGGTAAAAGTCTTGAATTCTATTACGGACAAATAGCATTTTATTTTCTGAAAAGTTTAAATTTTATTTAAAATTTAATATTACATCCCATATAAATATATGTAAAAGAAATATTTTTCTAGGAATTATTAAATTTAATATATTTAACTCTGAGTCAATATTTTAGTAAAATATTCATTAATAATTCCATTTTAAAAGTGTATAAATATTTTTTTATGTATAAAAATTTTAGCAAAAAGAATATACATAACCTTTTAATTCAAAAAAAAATCCTAATGCAATTCACAGACGGAGACTTTCAGTCTGTATTAAAAATTAATGATCAATGTTGAAATTCGACAATAAGCATTAAAATTTGATAGTCAGTGTGAATGCCATCAAAACTCTATCTAAAGTGCAATATGTTTTGTTTTAATAATTAATAATCATTATTTATATCTAAAAGGACAATGATACTCTTTAAAAGTAAAATTTTGCATAAGTATTTTATCAAAATGTTGTCTGAGGTGTTAAGTAATATAAATTTAATATTTATTTAAAGGAATATTTCTTTTATCCACAAATTTATGAAACTAGTTTCTCCACAAAAGAGGGAGTAGGTGGGCCTCCAAGAGGTCAATGAAATCAGTTTTACTGTTCTAAATTGCAGGACCCCCAAAATATCGTGGGAAGATATTGCAAATTTTCCGTAAATTGCTAATGATTTACGAAATAAATGAGTTATATAGGACTAAATTCAAACACGAATGAAACTATGTGGACTAGAAACAACTTCTTTTTTCTACAAAATTAAACATTTTAAAACGAGGGTTTAGCGCAATATTGTATGACCTAACAGGCATCGTGTCTCAAGTGTTTTGGCTTCTTAATTTCAACTTTCCTTTCTTCTTTGGTCAGACAGTCTTGCTTTTATACCATTGCGCAGTCCAACTACCATGTTCAATGTCTCCAATTTAGTTTACTTATAGCCACCCTATTCGTGTTCTACACTTCATTTTGTTGTACATGTTTTCCCATAGATCATTTTTCTTTTTATTTGATTATTCCATTTTTGGAGTTAAAAGCATGGGAAATTTCGTGTTAATTAATTACCCTTGGTCAAATCAAATGTTGCTTATTCCTGATTTTGAATAGTATTTTCAACTGTTACCAAAACCATTAACAAATATGCCTATTATTCATTTTTATAAACGTATTTGAGTTTTTGTTTTATAAGACTTTTATTTTTTCATTTTTACGATCGATATATTTGAATTAAAATCTAGATAAGATATTCGATAAACAAATAAATTACCAAAATGACTTTTTTGTGCTTGGTGGTCAATAGTGGTCGGCAACAGCAGAAGGAGGTGACTAGAAGCAATCAGAGATGGTTGGCAATGGATGGAGGTGATCAGCAACAACTGGTAGTGGTTGCCATTGGCAAACGATGATGGTTGGTAGTGGCTGATGATGGTCAATGGTGGCTAGTGGTGGCCAGAGGTGGCGATTGATAGCAATTGGTAGTGGGTAGATGTGGTTAATAGTCGGTGGTGATTGGCGATGGTTGGTGGTGGCCAATAGTGGCAAAGGGCGGCTGCTAGCAGTAGCCAATGACAGTTGGCAATTGCTGGAGGCGACTGATGGTGGCAATAAACGATGGCTAATAGTGGCGGTGGTCGAACATGGTAGCTAGCGGTGACTAATGGTGGCAGCTAGTGGTAGTAGCAAGAGTAATATTATCCAAAGAAATGGAATAAGAATTGGATAAAATTATTTTATATCTCTCCTAAATATAGTTTATCTGAGTTTGGTTGGATAAATTATCTAATCTTTACCATGCCTGAATCTTACCTGAGCTCTTCTATTCAATTTACTAGACAAAGATAAGGGTGGATAAATTATTCTTATAATCCCTAGTCCGAACTATCGAATATGACCTCTATGTATAATTTTGTAGAAAAATACTAAAATAATTTCCTCTTTTTCTCAAATTATTGAGGTAATGATAATCAAGAATATCTTAATGTATAATTAATTAAATATTTTTAAAATTTAAGCATAACTTTCGTTTTATTTTTTATAATTTAATTAAAATTATACACGATATATTTAAAAAAATTCCAGTACCATATTTTTCTAACTCACATTAAGAGATACAACGGGGTAAATGCATTAAAAGAATTAAAGGAATAGCAGCACCATGGACTAGAATGAATAATTTTCCATCGATCACAAGAGTCTCCCAACAAAAATCCAAGCATAAGTCCACTTACCATCGTGGCAAAACCATATTCATTTCAGAAAATTAACAATCCACACATAATCATTCTTTTACCACTAGCGTTACCCTTGTACCCTTAAGCAAATATTTCCATTTTAAAGTAAATTTTGCACTTTATACGGGATAATATTTAATTTTTTTCAAAAAAATTTAAATAATTAATTGAATCATTTTCATAATTTAAAATTTTAAATATAGATCAAAAAATAGTATTCATACAATTAATTATGAAATTAATTTCAAATTGAAATATAAAAAAATACATAATAATCGTTAGAACTAAAAATAAAATCTATCAACTTTAATATACATACACATACAAACCTATTTTACAACATGCACTCAGATATTTATTTTAACCCTTATATAAAAAAAAATGATCATATTAAGTCCTGTATTTAGACAATTTTAGTTATATTGATGCTCCAATTGCCACCCACTAAACGACTTTGATAAAACAATTGAATTACACGGGTGAATATAAAATATTTTCATAACATTAAAAATAAAGATAAAAATTTCATCAAAGGACAAGTGATCTCTCTCTCTCTCTCTCTCTCTATATATATATATATATAATATATAATTTTTTGTTATCCAATAATCCAATTTACGAAAAACAAGAGATTTGGGTTTTCAAAATAATTTATGTGCAATTCGATGCAGCTTTTTTTGTGGGGAATTGATGCGTGGTTAAAACATGAGAAAAGGATTCCAAGAAAGCTTGAAAGATTACTTAATTGTGGAGAGTCAGGATTTATTCATTTGACGAGACTACGATGGTATAAAGTAGGGTATCTATTAAACTAGACTTTTTATTTAGGGCTAAAATTATTTGAGTGTACGTTGCGAAAACTCTCCCCAAGCGATGCGATCCCACGTGCCTTTCTCGTATTTCCCGGTTATTATTACTTAATTTGTGGGTTGGATTTTGCCAATGGCATTGGCTTTCAACTTCAAGCCATGCATGGAAACATCTAATTAACAAAGTGAAAATACAACACCCATTTTCATTAACATGACTTTCTAAACTGACAAAATTGACACAAATGGGGTTAGTGGAACGGTGAAAAGATATCAGAAAACAGGGTGAAGTTCGGCCATGCCTTTTTCCCTTATTCTGTTGAGGCCAATTACTAATAGAGTTAACGGAACGGTGAAAGGACTAGATCAGAAAACAGGGTGAAGTTTGGGGATTACTACTGTAACTTGGCCTTTTAGAAATAATAAAAATAAGCTTAGCCAATTGATTTCTTCTTTAAATTGTACGAAAAAAGCTCTTTTTAATTTGCCAAACTATAAATAGTAATTATTTTATCATGAGAAGAAAAAAATGTCAACGTCAAACAAACACATCGTCTTGAATTGAAAATATGGAAAATTATATGGAAAAGAATTCAAATTTCAGCAGTTCTTCCATTACAGAAGTGTTTAGACCTTAATATCATATAAATTTTCGAAATTATAGAAGACAAGATAATTATAAAAATAAACCACCACTGCATGTCAGTGTTTAATTGCAAAGCTATTTTACATGGCCTTAAAGGTCCCAATTTTCTTTATTTATTTTTTAATAAAAAATTGATGTTTGAAATTTTTTATAATTTAAACTTATATTTTTGAAAATTGAGCATTAAAGCCTGGAAAATATATGTTTTCATTCAAGTATTAATATTTGATTCAATTTTGGTTTAAACTAGAGACATGAATTAAAACAATATGAGTTATTAAGGGCACGTTTCTTAGCAATCTTATCTTTGTTTTCGTAAATTTTAAAAATTGAAAGCATGAACATGTTTGATTTTGATGTATTTTTATTTTTTAATAAAAAAGTTAACAATTTTCAAAGGTTTCAAAACTAGGGGAAATATAATTTTTTATATTTCCAATTGTTTAAAATTCTAATTTCAATTATCTCTCATATGGATTAACAGAAAAAATAGAGCCTTGAAATTTTAAATAAAGAAACAAAAAATTAGGGAGTGAAGAGAAAATGTTAAAGAACCAAAGAACTGTTTAGGGATAAATTTTACAAATGAACAATATAAAATAAGAAATTAAAGAAGTGAAGACAGATATAAATCAAGACACCTCAAAAAAATGTGTTCATAAGAGAAATTTTGGGTGGAAGAAAACTCGTGTGACAAGAAAATTTTATATTGTCATAACATAAGTTAAAATATAGAGGCAAATCAAGAAAATTTAAGAAAGAGAGTAATAAATAGATAGTAGAGGCAAAATTTTTGATACATATCTATACATATACACACAAATACATCATACAAAGTCATCTTAATTATAACAAGCCAGCTAAAGAGGGTGAATCATGAGTATTTTCTAAAGGTAACCTAATGAGAGAGATAAATTAGCTCACTTTTAAAATTTGATAGAAGTATTGACGAAATTTAAATAAGCGGGGTAAAATTAATAATTCCAAACAGATGAAGGTGTAATCTGTAACTTCTCCAAATCTTTATACATTTAGGTAATTTCTATTTTTTTTCCTAGAAGAAATTGTGATTCCTGATTAAGAGAGTGTTTGGGAGAGCTTTATTAGTGATTTTGTACCTTTTAATGAAAAATACCACTTTTGAAGTGTTTGGTACACTGATTATAACTTATGTTTTTCTTAAATTTAGTTAATAAAAGTAGAAGTAGAAGAAAATTACTAAAGTTGGGATGGGAATATTTTTGGTGGTGGATGACATTTTCTTAATTAATTAGAAGCTATTTTAAAGCTAAATTACCAATTTTGCCCTCAATCTTTTTTTTATTAATTCCTAGTTTACTCCCGTTTAACCTTTGTTGGAGTTGCAAAATTTAGTCATGCTCAAACATTGTAAATGGCCACCGCCCCGTTGTCAAGCACTTTGGCCACTACCTGCTCCTCCAGCCCATGGTGGTTGGAGTAGTCTCCTCCTCTTATAAGATGGCCAATCAACCAAGCACTCCCTCGTCTTCCAAATTGTGCTTGACGGCAATAGAGGACGACTCCATGGAAGAAATGGCACTTGCTATCAATTGGGTGCAGTGGGCTAAGCTGGATATTGACGGCAAAGTTGGAATCGTCGGCGCCGCTAACAGAGTTAACCCAGGCAAAGGATGAGTTGTGATGATATACTGCTTCTTCCCCACCCAGCGAGGCAAGAATACACAAGTTGCTGCATACTCATTTTTTTTTTATTTTTAAGAGTTTATATTTAGAATTAAATTAGAATCCAAACCAAACCAATCGAGGAACACCTTTAATTAGAAGCAAGGAGCAGCTAGAATGTCAATGAGATATAGGAGAAATGATGGAGGAATAAAGTATTATTTGGATAGAGCCCGGGTTTCTAGAGAGAGAAACCCAAAATCCACTGTACGCACGCCAAAATTCGGAGAGAAAAATAGAACCAGGGTTGCCTAGATAATGCATTATGTGGATCGGTGGTAGGAAGAGGAAGAAGCCCAGGAATGGATTTTTCTAGCAACACTAGATGAAGAAAGAGAAAGAAAAATGAATTTTTCAAGAAAAAATATGAAAATTTGTAATCCAAACATTTATTTCACAATTTTTAAAAAATTTTAACATATTTTACAAATATATTCAAGTTATGATTATAATCACTTTTGCCTATTTTTATTTTTAATTTTAATTTTTGATTTTACAAAAATTTTTACTAATAGCCCCTAAGTATAACTTGATGGATAGGAACAGAGCCCCACAAATATAGTTTGGCGAGCAGTTAGGTCTTGGAGTGGTATATGGGGATTTTAGACTTTTTAGGAGACGTTTAGTTAGGCTGAGAACGTGTGATAAGGATAAAATTATCATCCTTATCACACGTTCGGATGGCGTGAGAAGAGTCAGGAAACAGATAAGTATCCGGATTGGTTGAATACGGTATCTTACGCTTTTGGAGGGATAAAATTTATCCCCCCCTGATACATTGACGCTTTTGGCCTCCAGATCTATTGCTGACCTGGAGTGTAGGCGCTTGCAATCGTCAACCGCTGACCGCAATTGCAATCATCTGCAGACTTCTGGCCCGAGCAGGATGACGACGACATTTGGACCCGCAATCTAGTTCTCTTCTGGCCCGAGCAGGACAACGCAAGACGAATGATTTAGTTCTTTTCTGGCCCAAGTAGGACGACGATGACGCAGGACGAACAATTCAGTTTTATTCTGGCCCAAGCAGGACGATGCGAGTGTGGACGGCTCCTTCCAGACTTTTGCCGGCTTCTGGCCCAAGCAGGACAACGCAGGACGAACGAGAATGGGGACGAGGACGACGCAGGCGGTCGGCTAGGTTGAAGGCGATCCGACTAGAAAAGGTCCAATCCATCAGCGACACAGAGTTCTGGCAGCGTTCTGGGTTGAAGACGACGATAGTGATCCGAGCCGCGTGGGCCAGCTGGCTGTAATATTTGGGAAAAAAAAAATTTGGTCGAAGTCGGCCAAACAACCCAGAAACCCATTTGCTCCAATCAGAATTAAACAACTCCAATTAGCTTTTGAAAAGTTGGTACATAAAGCAAGAATGGATCTGGGTATGCCATTTTTTATCAAGAATATTGTGAGAGTAGAGGGAGAAACCAAATTGAAGGCCCGCGGCACTAACGAGAAAAAATTTCGGGAACTTTCAGGTAAGTGAACAATT
This sequence comes from Thlaspi arvense, assembly GCA_911865555.2. Taxonomy (NCBI): domain Eukaryota; kingdom Viridiplantae; phylum Streptophyta; class Magnoliopsida; order Brassicales; family Brassicaceae; genus Thlaspi; species Thlaspi arvense. The sequence continues at coordinate 189,524 of CAJVSB020000853.1, forward strand.
TTTTTATCCGATAAAAAGGGGTTATGGGGTTCGGAATTCATAGGAGTAGGACTGGGATGCTTCAATCTAATTAAAAATGTTGAAATGGGGATTGAATTGGAGTTTGGGTGTTCGGATTCCAGGATTTACAGGACCCGGGTGTTTCGCCCGGAAACCCGGGCAAAAGGGACAGACTCGGACGCTGTCCGAGTTTGACCACCTTGGGCCAGTCCGGTCCAACCCTGTTGGGCTGGAATTGGCTGGTTCAGGGGCCTTTTGGGCCCCGATCCAGGAACCAAGCCCAGTTCCCGGTCCAGGGAAGAGAGGGGAATATTTTGGGACTAGTTTTAGGGCTGAAACCAGTCCAGTTCAAAGGGATTTTGGAGAAGAGTAATTAAACTGGCCGGTTTTTGAGGAAATTAGGTCAGTTCAAGGCTTTGGGGCCCAATTTAGTGGATTTTCTCAGGGGTCTGTGCCGGTTCAATCCGCGTCTTGGTAGTTAAAGGCCGGTTCTTCATGGGTTAAGAGGGAGAAAAACATGGTTCACCTCAATTTTGTGAATTTGAGCCAATTCGGCTCGATTCGCAGGGAATGGGCTCGATTCAGCTCGGTTTGGTGGAGTTTTGGCTGTGTTTAATTCAAGTTTTAGTAGTTCAAGCTTAGAGTGGTTCGGGTATGAGGCCTAGGGGTCTCGGGATGCGTGTAAAGGGCTTGGTGACGGGGGAGGTTCCGGACCACTTTCGAGAGTTGAGTCTTTTTAGACTAAGACCTGATTTCGATTTTGACTTTCGATTTGGTAATTGTAAATACTCTAGAGGAGGCACGCTTCGAGTAGTGAGCCGTCAGCATGAGTTTTGGTGCCTCGTTTGGCGTGTCAAGTGAGTGACAATATTTTCTATACATGCATCCGTATTGCGATTTTCTGTCAAATTCTTGTATTCTGATTCCTGGACTTGTTTTCTGATTTTTGATATTCGAATTCGGGACATGTTTCTTTATGTTTTAAATTATGATAAATTTGGAAATAGTTCTGTACTTATATATTTGTGTGCCTCAGTCATGCATGTGTTTTAAAGGTTACCTGTCGAGAGTCTTTGTGATCCGATTTCTGAGGAACACGGGGGTGTTCCGGCACTATGTGCCATTTGTGATTTCTGGCTCTGGTTCTGATACGGGATCTCGGTATTTCTAATGAGATCCGATACTCCGACATGTGTTTGACATTCTGTTTCTGATTTTTGTGTGTGAACGACATGCATATATATATATATATATACCTGTAGGTGTTATACGAACATATGTGGACTTCGTAAATCGTGATCCATGCCTCGTCTTGTCTAGATTTTACTGTTATTTATTGAGTTTTATACTCATTCCTTTCCTCCCCTTTCAGATTGCTGTTTTGATCGCAGCGGTAGCTTCTAGGTCGATTTCGTCCTCCGCTGCTTCACTGTGATGTACAGGCACTTTTGTATCATTTCTGTTATTTGTACTCTAGTAGCTACTTGTATTCCTCAAACACTTTTGACATATGTATATATATATATATACATCTGTATTTCGATATTTGAACTGCTGCGATACTTTTCTGTTTCGCCCTGGTTGTAGGCTGATTAGGGTTGGTAAGCTAACCCTAGTGCCGGTCGCACCCCCAGATTGGGGTGTGACAATGGCTCAGCTAGGCGATCCGATCCGGTTGCATAAGTTTTTTTTTTAATCTAAGGGCTTTTTGGTAAATTATCAGTTTTATCCTATATTTCAAAAGTTTTATCTCATTTAGTATTGTTAAACCAAACATGTGATAAAATTTATCTCATGAGAAATTTTATCTAATTATATCTTTATCACCCTATATTCTATCCCCTCATCCAAACGTCCCCTTAGTTGTTGGGGTTGAAAAGTTTGATTTTGGAAACGTATTGAGGGTGATTACTTCTTGGTAAGGCCGTAGTTTCATTACTCTTTTGACTTGACCATTACGGTGTCATTCTGTTTGCCTGGTCGTGCTACGAATGACTTTTATTTTCGACTTTAATAGCATATCAATTTCCGAAATAATAGAAGACAAGATAATTATAAAAATAAACGACGATTGCATGTCAGTGTTTAATTGCGAAGATATTTTACATGGCCTTAAAGGTCCCAATTTTCTTTATTTATTTTTCAATTAAAAATTGATGTTTGAATTTTTTTTATAATTTAAATTTATACTTTTGAAAATCGAGCATTAAAGCCTGGAAAATATATGTTTTCATTGAAGTATTAATATTTGATTCAATTTTGGTTTAAACTAGAGACATGAATTTAAACAATATGAGTTATTAAGGGCACGTTTATTAGCATTTTTATTTTTGTTCATAAATTTTAAAAATTGAAGGCAGAAACATGTTTGATTTTAATGTATTTTTATTTTTTAAAAAAAGTTAACAATTTTCAAAGGTGTTTCCAATTGTTTAAAATTCTAATTTCAATTATCTCTCATATAGATTAACAGACAAAATAGAGTGATGAAATTTTAAATAAAGAAACAAAAAATTAAGTGGTGAAGAGAAAATGTTAATGAACCAAAGTACTGTTTAGGAATCAAATTTACAAAGGAACAATATGAAATAAGAAATTGAAGAAGTAAGCAGAGAATATAAATGAGGATACCTCTAAAAGTATGTGTTCAAAAGAGAATATTTGAGTAGAAGAAATATTCAAAACAAGAAAATTTTATATTGTCATAACATAAATAAAAGTATAGATGTAAAGAGAGAAAATTTTAGAAAGAGAGTAATAAATAGATAGAACAGGGAGAAATTTTGATACATATATATAGATACACACACAAATACATCAAACAAAGTCATATTAAATATAGCAAGCCACCTAAAAAGGATGAATCATTAGTATTTTCTACAGTTAAGCTAACGTGAGACATAATTGATAGAATTTAAATAAGTGGGGAAAAATTAATAATTCCAGATAGATGAGGAGGTAATGTGTAACTTATCCAAATTTTTATGCATTTACATAATTTCTATTTTTTTTTCACAAGAAATTGTGATTCCTAACTAGGAGGGTATCTGGGGGAGCTTTTAATAAGTTATTTTGTACTTTCCAATGAACAATATCACTTTTGAAGTATTTGGTACACTAATTATTACTTCTACTTTTCTTAAATTTAATTAATAAAGTAGAAGTAGAAGCAAATTACTGGAGGTGGGTCAGAATACTTTTGGTGGTAGGTGACATTTTCGTAATTAAGGCGAAATTATTTTGAAACCAAATTATCAATTTTGCTCTCAGTCTTTTATGTTAATTCCCAATTTACTCCTGTTTATCTCTCGTTGGAGTTGCAAAATCCAGCCATGCTCAAAGGCCATTAATGGGCACTGCCCCATTGTCAAGCACTCTGGCCACTGCCTACTCCTCCAGCCCACGGTGGTCGGAGTAGTCTCCTAGTCTTCTAAGATGGCCAGTGGACCAAGCTCTTCCTTGTCTTTCAAATTGTGCGTGACGGCAACAGAGGACGACTTCATAAAAGAGGTGACAATTATAACGTACATTGGAAGTAATTCTTATTATTGGTAAAAGTTTTACCAGCAATTAGATTATTACCCTTGTATCCAGTGTCGTTAAAAACTTATAACAGTAATTATACTTTTACTAGTAAAAATCTTATTTATTGTCACTAAAAATTTTAATTTATAATAGCAATTATATGCCCACAATTATTATTGTTACTATAAAGTTTAATTTATAACAACAATTACTATTGCTGCTAAAAACCCAATGTATAATAACAATTATATACTGACAATTATTATTATTGTTACAAGTTCGAATTTATGATAACAATTGTTATTGGTACTACAAATTTTTCTTTATAACAATAATAATTATTACCACTAATAGTCCTCTACTTAATAATATAGTAATAATTATAAAAAATACATAAAAAAGTACTAAAAAATATTATAAAAGTACCAATCAATTAATAATATTGACATAGAAAGAAATGTTAGAATATATCATTCCCATAAGGAATATTACAAAAGTACCAATCAATTTTACAAATTTAATTTGTCATAACTAGAAATAAAATACATAAAAAATTGAAAAAAGTATTTCAAAGTATCCATTCTCTTATTGTTGGGCTAGAATCTAAATTGAAATATCCATTCCTTTCCCTTCAATTCCTACACTTTGAGAGGCAAACCCTCTGGCTGGGAAATTGGTGGAAGTAGGCCTGTCTCTCAGTAAGAATACACAATAACAATGTAATGATCGAGAAAGTAACAATTATGCAAAAAGAATTGAAAAAGGTACTTTGGTAGTGGTGAAAAACAACAGTAGATACTTGAATGGCCATTTCCAAATTAGTCTAGTCAAATGTCAAAATTCTTAATAATGGAAAGATCACCACTTTGATTCCTGGTAAATAATTGGGAGAATTAGACGAAGCAGCTATTCTATCAAGTAGTATTATGTATGAGCCAATGTACCATTGTATATAGTCTATTACCACTGCAGGTAATAACCAGACAATTAACCTCTTAGATTATGTTTGACAGTCAAAAATTTGCCTAGCCTATGTGGACAATGATTTGTACTGTCTTAGTTGGTGCTGTTCAACATGTGTAATGGCCTTAATTGGAGAAAAAAAAAAAAGAGAGGCGTGGTGAACAAATTAAAAGAATGAGGGATTGAATTAGAAAATGGGAGGAGTGATTTGAAGGAATTAAAACTTGCAGGGGGTGGATCGTGACAAGGGGAGAAGCCTTCGGCCGTCCTCCAAGCTAATTCACTCCAATAAGAGCGAGGTAGCTCAAAATGTTTTGGGGATTTAATGCGAAAGGGAGAGACAAGCTGAGGAAAGTGTTCAATTTGAAGGAAAAAACAAGTTAGAAAGGGGAAAGGAGTGGGGGAAAGCTGTCGGCCCAAACGGATATTCTGAGAATTTTTTGTTTTTTTGGCTGGATTTGCTCCGATTAGACGTTGTTAGGGAGCTCAAGGACCTCAGAATTGAGTTCAGAAGGCTTCGAAACAGTTAGGTAAGTTGAATTTTTCAGGTTTTTGGGTGTTGGGGGTGTCCGGTCCGTTGCAAGCACCTAGGTTTGCGACCTGAGTTTCCGGGCTAGAGTGACAGACCCGGAAGCTTTCCGGGTCTATCTAGCCTTGACTAGGCTGGTTTAGCCTATTTTGCATTGACCAGGCCGGTTCAGGCCTTAGACCGGCCCGGGCCGAAATGGTTAGGCTGGTTCTCGATTCAAAAGGCTTTGGGAGAGGTGCCTGAACCGAGTTTGGGCAGTGGACCACCCTGGTTCACCTGTTTCTACGGGGATGGAGTGTTAAACTGGTTGGTTCTCTAGTTTTTGGGCCAGTTTAGGGGCTTGAGGGCCTGGTTCAGTGTGTTTTTCAAGGAGCTTTGGCTGGTTCAGTCCAATTTTCTACAGTTGGGAACTGGTTCTACATGGGGTGTAAAGGGTTAAGTCCGTTCACTCCGATTTAGGTGGATTTGAGCCCGATTTGGCTCAGTTCATGGGAAATGGGCCCAGTTCAGCCCAGTTTAGTGGGATTTTGGTTGGGTTCAGCCCGGTTCTTGGTGGTTTAAGACTAGTTTAGTTTAGTTAGGAGGCCTGGGAGTCCAGTTTAAGCCAGTTTGAGAGTTTTAAAGTCTGGTTCATTTTCAATAATTGAGTTATTTAGAATAAAATTTGATTTCGATTCTGACTCATGTTTTGGTGATTGTAGATACTCCGGAAGAAGCACGCGAGGAGCAGTGAGCCTTCTGCCAGAGGCTCGGTACGCGTTTTGACTTGCCTGGTGAGTGACAGTATACATGTGTCTGTATTCGAGTTTTCTATTATCTTTTATCCTCCGGTTTCTAAATTATGATGTTAATTTAGGGACGTGCATCTATCTGTTTATATCTTGATAAACTTGAAATTATTTCTATAAATATTTGCATACATACCTCAGTGATACGTGTGTTTTTACAAAATTATCTATAGGGAGTTTTCTGTGATTTTGATTTTGATTCTAACACGGGATCCCGGTATGATATGTGATATGTGATATGTGGTTCTGACGCGGGATCCAAGCGCAACATGTATGACATATGCTATCTGGTTTTGATACGAGGTGCCAGGGGCTCAATCGGCAGACAGTAGATCACCGTAGTGTGCAGGGAGTCCTTAGGCCCAATGATATAATACATGTGATTCTAGTTCTGGCACAGGATCATAGTGTGATATGTGATATGTTCTGATACTCTGACTGGTGATTGATTTTCTGATTTTGATGGTGTCACCTGAGGCAATTGTGGTTTTTTCATAAACTTTGTTATTATTTATTGATTGAGATGATATTTGTGTTTAAACATTGCGATGCATGTTCCTGCATGTCTAGAATGGTACTTTCATTTACCAAGTTTTATACTCACTCATTTTCCCCATTTTCCAGATTTTTGTTCTACTTTACAGTTGTAGCTTCCAGGTCGATCTCATCCACCACTACATTGATTGATGTATGGGCACATTCTATATAATTATTTTAGTTTTTGTACTCTAGTAGCTCCATGTATCACTCAGACGCATTTTTTATTTGTATATATATTGGTAGATATTTTGAGATCATGTCTTTCTGTTCTGTTATGGTTGGAGGCTTACTGGGGTCGGTACGCCGACCTTGGTGTCAGTCGCGCTCCTGGGTTAGGGCATGACAGAGGTGGTATCAAAGCTGGTTCAAACCTGAGTATACTTGAGCAAGGCCTTTGGTGGTACTTCTGTTATGACAGTGAGGACCCCACTTTCATAAGAGGGGAACTACTAGGGACCTTTTAGGAAATGTTTGATTCAATTTTCCATTTCTTATTGCTCGATTGCTCTGTTGCTAAGTTCTGTTGTTATTCTGTTGTTTTTCTTAGACGGACCCTCCGCGTGATATTCATACACCCTCTCGAGAGACTATAGACCCTGGGACGTTAGGAAACTCCTTGGGTGGAGCTACCCTTTCGTAGACTAGAAGGAAGGGCCATTCTAGGGGGCGAGGAGGAACTACGAGATGAGCTCGCAGATTGACTATTGCTGCCGATACTACTGCCTCTCCGATAGCTTCTGAGCTGTTAACAAGTCTTATGGTTAGCATTCAGGGACTCCAGCAGACTATGACTTAGTTTATGGGAAATATGGCTAGCACGAGCAAGCCGCCATTTCTAGCTAGTTCTCCAGTGAGTACTGCCCCCACTCCAATTGTGATAGCGCTTGCACCAGAGTTGTGTAGGTCTGGTTTTAATGGATATTTCCGTGACTTCCTAAGTATGGATCCTCCCACTTTCTTCGGGTCTGATGCCAAGGAGGATCCACATGAGTTTTTGGATACTTTGGTAAAGATGTTTGTGATTCTTCAGTGCTCTGACACTAGATGAGTGGAGCTAACAGCTTTTAGACTTCGAGGGGTAGCTCAGGCTTGGTATGATTAGCAGTTGACCCTTCGGCTGACCGGTGTCGCTCTGATGAGTTGGGACAAATTTCGCACAGATTTTTTTACAAAGATTTTTACCGACCAGCAGGATTGTGGGGTTAGTAGAGGAGTTTGAGAGATTGGTACAGAGGCCGGGTATGATTGTGTTAGAGTATGAGGAGGAGTTTACTTGCTTCTCTTGTTATGCCCTTGCTCATGTTTCGAATGATGTCACTCGTGCTATGAGATTCATTTAGAGTTTGTCCCCTTCATTATACTAGACCCTAGGATCTCATATAGGGCAGTGCAATTATGCTCAGGCAATGGAGTCCACTCGTTTCTTGGAGAATTCTAGGGCACCTAAGCAGGTGACAGGAGATGCAGGGAAGAGGATCAAGACAGAGGGCTTTTTAGGTGGCAGTTCTAGTTCTTAGAGAGGATCATCGTCTCGTGGCCACCGACGTTCTTCCGGGCGTCCAAGTTCATCAGGTAGGTAGTTGAATGCTAGCACTACCGCTTCTAGTGATCATGGTCAGTTAGCGCTGAGTTGCTCCATTTGTGGGAAGAACCACTTTGGGCAGTGTCAACGGGCGACTAGGGCTTGTTTTCGATGTAGCTAGTAGGGCCATTTGATTACAGATTGCCCCTTTTGAGAGAGATTGCCTAAGCGCCTATTTTAACGGCATCTGCATGTTACTGGTGTGGCCAGCAAGGTCACCTTGTTCGAGACTATCTGTTTTCGCCTGAGGCTATTTTAGTTACTGGAGCTACCTCTCAGACTATAATATCTGCCAGGACAGAGCCGTCTAGCTCTTGTGGTTGAGGCTTAGGAGGTAGAGGTTGAGGGAGAGGTTAGGCACGGGTTTATGCCTTGACTCGACAAGACGCTCATGCGTCCAATGCTGTTGTTACAGGTACGATTTCGGTATGTTCTTGTCAGGCGTACGTACTATTTGATATGGGCTCTACCTACTCATATGTATCAGTAGAGTTTTCGACCCAGTTTAGTGGACCACCCAGACAGTTAGAGTGGCATTTTTCAATGGCGACTTCAGTTGGGGAGATTGTTTGGCTGGAGTAGGTATACAGATCTTGTATGATTTTTATAGTTGGCCGGGAGTCGTTGGCTAATTTGATTTTACTATCTATGCTAGAGTTTGACGTGATTCTCGAGCTGAATTAGTTGGCTTTCTATTATGCTACTTTGGACTGTCACCGTAAGACAGTCAGTTTTGAGGTGCCGGGGAAGCACTATTTGTGTATCAGGGAGAGTACACGATGATTCTAGCTCCTATTATATCATTTTTGAGAGCTTATCGGTTACTCACTCAGGGGTGTCAAGGATTTCTGGCAATAGTGAGAGATACAGGGTTGTGGAGCCGAGTTTGGAGCAAGTAGTAGTTGTTAGCGGGTTTGTAGATGTGTTTCTTGAAGAATTGCCAAGCCTTCCTCCTGATTGAGAGATCGAGTTTTGCATTGATTTAGTATCGGGCACTCAGCCTATTTCGATCCCCCCTTATCGTATGGCCCCGGCCAAACTTAAAGAATTGATAGAGCAACTTCAAGACTTGTTAGATAAGGGCTTTATTAGACCTAGCACGTCCCCATGGGGCGCACCTGTATTATTTGTTAAAATGAAGGATGGCTCATTAAGACTTTGCATTAACTACTGGCAACTCAATAAAGTGGCGGTGCGAAATAAATATCCGTTGCTGAGGATTAACGACTTATTTGACTAGCTACAAGGAGCAAGGCGCTTCTCAAAAATAGACCTCCATTTGGGTTATCATTAGTAAAAGATTAGACATGAGGATGTTCTGAAGACGACTTTTTGGACTCGATACAGGCATTATGAGTTTTTAGTGATGTCTTTCGGATTGACGAATGCCCCAGTAGCTTTTATGGACTTGATGAATTGAGTATCCCATGCCTTCCTGGATCGATTTGTTATTGTGTTCATTGATGATATTTTGGTGTATTCACAGAGCAGGGAGGAGCACAAAACGCACTTACAGGAGGTTTTGTAGACCCTGAGGGATTACAGGTTGTATGCTAAGTTTTCTAAGTGCGAGTTCTGGTGCGATAATGTGGCCTTCCTCGAACATGTGATATCAGAGGAGAGTATTACAGTGGATTCCCATAAGATTGACGCCATCCAACAGTGGTCGAGGCCGTTTTCAGTTACGGAGGTTCGTAGTTTTCTGGGGCTAGCAAGCTCCTACCGCAAGTTTGTGCAGGATTCATCCAAGATAGCTGTACCCCTGACCAGGTTGACTAAAAAACATACTAAGTTTGTGTGGACGGATGATTGCGAAAGGAGTTTTCAGCAGCTTAAGGATTATCTAACTTCTGCCCTAGTACTAGCCTTACCTTCTGGATCCGAGGGATTCTCAGTTTATTGTGATGCTTCCCAGGTAGGATTGGGATGTGTTTTGACGCAGCATGGGGCGAGTGATTGCTTACACCTCCCGACAGCTTAAGAGACACGAGTAGAACTATCATACCCATGACTTAGAGCTTGCAGCAGTGGTTTTTGCACTTAAGATTTGGCGACATTATTTATATGGTGCGCCATGTGAGATTTACACAAATAATAAGAGTTTGAAGTATATATTTGATCAGAAGAATTTGAGTCTCAGGCAGTGAAGATGGATGGAGTTTCTCAAGGATTATGAGTGTACGATTTTGTACCATCTGGGAAAAGTGAATGTCGTCGTTGATGCTTTGAGTAGGAAATCTATGGGAGTTTGACTCACATTGCTTCGACGAGGTGACTGCTAATAGTATCATTACATAGTTTACAGGGCAACAGGATATAGTTAAAGGTAGAGGATACCGAGCAGCTATTGGCGTAGTTACGGGTACAACCATCCTTGATTGACAAAATCAGGGAGAACCAAGATAGAGATGCCAGACTATGCAAGCTAAAGAAAGAGGTTTAGATGGGTAAGACTACAGAGTTTCAGGTGGGTGCAAATGGGGTGCTTTGTTGTGGGGCCGATTGTGTGTGCTTGACGTGGGCAATTTGTGACAGACGATTCTATTAGAGGCACACGGTTCTAAGTACACTGTCCACCCTGGTGCCACCAAGATGTACCATGATTTGAGACAGTTTTACTGGTGGGAAGGAATGAAGAGGGATGTAGCTGACTTTGTTTCGAGATGCTTGACCTGTCAGTAGGTTAAGGCTAAGCACCAAAGACCAGTAGGGCTACATCAACAAATAGAGATACTAGAGTGGAAGTAGGAAGGCATCGCCATGGACTTCATGACTGGACTACCCCGTACTATTAAAGGGTATGACTCCGTGTGGGTTATTGTTGACCGTCTGACCAAGACTGCACATTTTCTTCTAGTTAAGATAAGTTATAGTGTGACTCAGTATGCCAGCTTTACGTGGACGAGATTGTGAGATTATATGGGGTACCTTTGTCCATCATTTCTGATAGAGGGTCTTAGTTCATATCCTGATTTGGGAGAGCGTTTGAGAGGCCTTAGGTACCCGAATGGACTTGAGTACAATTTTTCATTTGCAGACTGATGGGCAGTTAGAGAGGACGATGCAGATTTTGGAGGATATGCTGTGAGCTTGCATTATGGATTTTGGAGGTGGATGGAGTCAGTGTCTTCCCTTGATTGAGTTTGCATATAATAATAGTTATCAGTCCAGCATGCAGATGACACCGTTTGAGGCTTTTTATGGCTAGCGATGCAGATCTCCGATTGGTTGGTTTGAAGCTAGGGAGTCAAGTTTGTTGGGGCTAGATTTGGTCCAAGACGTGGTGGACAAAGTTCGATTGATCAAAGATAGACTTTCAGCAGCTTAGAGTCAGTAGAAGGCTTATATAGACCACGACGTCATCCTTTAGAGTTTACTGCTGGATACCACGTTTTTTTGACAGTTTCCTCGATGAAAGGCGTGGTCAAGTTTGGCAAGAAGGGCAAGGTTAGTCCCCGGTATATCGGCCCTTACAAGATATTGGATCAAGTTGGAGCTGTTGCTTATCGTTTAGCTCTTCCCCCTGAGTTATCGATGGTACATCTGATATTTCATGTCTCTATGTTGAGAAAGTATGTACCTGATCCATTGCATGTAATCTCAACATAGGATGTCCAGCTAGATCAAAATTTGTCTTACGAGGAGAAGCCCGTGGCTATACTGGATCACCAAGTTAAGCAGTTTCGATCGAAAGAAGTACCCTCAGTCAAAGTGTTATGGAGGAGTCAGACATCAAAAGAAGCTACCTGGAATCCAAGGAGATTATGCGCCGGAAATACCCCTATCTGTTTGATGGGCAAAGTACATTTTAGTATTTAAATTCGGGGACGAATTTTTTTAAGTGGGAGAGAATGTAATGGCCTTAATTAGAAAAAAAAAAAAGAAAGAGAGGCATGGTGAATAAATTAAAAGAATGAGGGACTGAATTAGAAAATGGGAGGAGTGATTTGAAAGAATTAAAACTTGTAAGGGGTGGATCGTGACAAGGGGAAAAGCCTTCAGCCAGAAACTAGCTGAAGGTCCTCGAAGCTAATTCGCTCCAATAGGAGTGAGGCAGCTCAAAATGTTTTGGGGATTTAGTGCGAATGGAAGAGATGAGCTGAGGAGAGTGTTCAATTTGAAGGAAAAAATGAGTTAGCGAGGGGAAAGGAGCGGGGGAAAGCTGTCGGACTGAACGAATCTTCTGAGAAATTTTTAGTTTTTTGGCTGGATTTGCTTTGATTAAACGTTGTTAGGGAGCTCAAGGACTCGGAATTGAGTTTAGAAGGCTTCAAAATAGTTGGATAAGTTGAATTTTGGAGGTTTTTGGGTGTTGGGGGCGTCCAGGTTCGTTGCAAACGCCCAGGTCTACGACCCGGGTTTTCGGGCGAGAGTGATAGACCCAGAAGCTTACCAGGTCTGTCCAGCATTGACTGGGCCAGTTCGGCCCAGTCTGTGTTGACCAGGCTAGTTTAGGCCTTAGATCAGCCTAGACCGAAATGGTCAGGCCAGTTCCCGATTCAGAGGGCTTTGGGGGAGGTGCTTGAACCGGGTTTGGGCGGTGGACCACCCTAGTTCGCATGTTTCTACGAGGATGGAGTGCTAAACTGGCCGGTTCTCTAGTTTTTGGGCCGGTTCAAGGGCTTGAGGGCCCGGTTCAGTGTGTTTTTTAAGGAGCTTTGCCCAATTCAGTCCGGTTCTCTACAGTTGAGAACTGGTTCTACATGGGGCGTAAAGGGTTAAATCCAGTTCACTCTGATTTAAGTGGATTTGAGCCTAGTTTGGCTCGATTCATGGGAAATGGGCTCGGTTCAGCCCGGTTTAGTGGGGGTTTTGGTTGGGTTCAGCCCGGTTCTTGGTGGTTTAAGATTGGCTTAGTTCAGTTAAGAGGCCTGTGAGTCCGGTTTAAACCAGTTTGAAAGTTTTAAAGTTTGGTTCATTTTTGGTAATTGAGTTATTTAGAATAAAATTTGATTCCAATTCTGACTCACATTTTGGTGATTGTAGATACTTCGGAGGAAGCACGCAGGGAGCAGTAAGCCATCTGCCAAAGGCTTGGTACTCGTTTTGACGTGCTTGGTGAGTGACAATACCTTCTATACATGTGTTCGCATTCGGGCTTTCTGTTATCTTCTGTCCTTCGATTTCTGAATTATGATGTTAATTTAGGGATGTGCATCTATCTATTTATATCTTGATAAACTTGAAATTATTTTTGTAAATATTTGTATACTTGCTTTAGTGATATGTGTGTTTTTACAAAATTATCTGTCGGGAGTTTTCTGTGATTTTGATTTTGATTTTGGCATGGGATCCCAGTATGATATGTGATATGTGATATGTGGTTCTGACGCAGGATCCTAGTGCGACATGTATGATATGTGCTATATGGTTCTGATATGGAGTGCCAGGGGCTCAGCCGGTGGACAGTGGATCACTGTAATGTGCGGGGAGCACCTTGGGCCTAATGATATGATACATGTGATTCTAGTTTTGGCACAAGATCCTAGTGCGATATGTGATATGTGATATGTTCCGATACTCTGACCGGTGATCGATTTTCTGATTCTGATGGTGTCACCTGAGGCAATGGTGGTTTTTTTGTAAACTTTGTTATTGTTTATTGATGGAGATGATATTTGTGTTTAAGCGTTGCGATGCATGTTCCCACATGTCTAGAATGGTATTTTCATTCACGAAGTTTTATACTGACTCATTTTCCAGATTTTTGTTCTGCTCTGCAGCGGTAGCTTCCGGGTCGATCTCGTCCACCGCTGCATTGATTGATGTATGGGCACATTCTATATAAATGTTTCAGTTTTTGTACTCTAGTAGTTCCATGTATCACTCAGACGCATTTTGGATTTGTATATATATTGGTAGATATTTTGAGATCATACCTTTTCTATTCTGTTCTGTTCTGGTTGAAGGCTTATTGGGGTCGGTAAGCTGACCCTAGGGCCAATTGCGCTCCTGGGTTAGGGCGTGACAACATGCTAACCTTTCCTATCAACCAAGTAGGAAGCAATGACAATCCTGGTACTAATTGTATATGTACTTAATTACAGAAGGTGTTTTAGGCAGTAGTTGATAAGGTGAAGTTTCACTTTAAGTCATCTGCAATTAAATCATTTGCAAAAGCTACTATAAGAAATAGACAGTCGAAACCTTGACTCTATATCAATTGTGAAAGCATGTATTGAAGGTTAAGAGCATCATCTATCAATTATAAACTGGCAAAAAATTACAATTTAAATTACAACTATAGCAACCGTTGATTCAAACAAAGAGAATACAACTTTAAGAGCATCGTCTATCAATTTTTATTGATAATAATGGACAGGTTTGGGTTTCTTTGCTCTATAAAGAATAGCCTTCTTCATTATAGTGTAAAGAAACAACTTTATAGGCCCTGCAACCGAACTAGCCCACTCTATGAGCATTGGTTGGGCTTTTACAAAGCCCAAAGACAAGCACTTCTTTCACTGCACATTCACATGCCAGCCCAAACCCACTTACATAATTGGCAAAGCAAATTAGTAGAGTTATTCCAAATTAATGCAGAAGTATGACCCATTTCCATCCATTGCCTAGTTTCTGTTTTCTAATAATGAATTTATGATTGAAAAATTAATATTAAGAAGTGATCCCTTTGCTTGCTTTGTGACAAAGATTCCTTGTTGTTGGGCTTATAGCTTGTTGAGCAAAACCATGTTTATGGATCTCCGAGTGCGAGTCTAATGCCTGTCAGACTAAAGGTATAAATCTCATGAAAAGTTTAAAATAGAAATAAAATGACAGCAGATTGTAAGTTCATAATAAAATTCCAAATAACCATGAAGGCTCAAATTGCATCCCTTACCCAATCAAATATAATTAGCAACTAGACACTATATATAACTGAAACTATAGACAATAAAACTACAAACTAGGCAATTGCATACTACTATATCTCTAACAATCAGCATCATACAATAGAAACCTATTCTTCAAGGCATACTGTTATATCTCTAACAATTAGCTTCAGTTGGTACCTCATGTTCACTATTAGCATCTGGGACCTATTATAAGTTGGTTTTTAGATAGACAATCAGGGGATAACTGAAGCTTAGAAACCTTTTAAATTTTTACTAATGCTTTCCCTCCCCCTCCCCCCAGTTGCCTTGAGATTTAAGAGGAGGAAAGAACTCTTAAATGTAAAATGCCATAGTTTGTCCTTTATCAGATTAGGAACAAACAAATCCAAAGTATTTTCTACTTAGTAGCATGCAATTCCAACTCTATTCCAGTTAGCACAAGCATGGAACTATTCAAAATGAAGAACAACTCAAACCAAATGTATCACCACAAAACAAAACATGAACTTAGAAGCAAGCGGTATCAATGACAGCCAAAACCTTTCGACGAGTAGATGCTAGACAACAATGGTTGATACGACACAACAATCAATCTTCCCCTACATAAAAAAAGAATCATAAGCTTATTTGGAGAATTGAAATTAATAAGAAAAAATAGGGAGATTAGAAAGCAAAGACCATCCGCAATTTCGCTTACAAAAAATAAAATAACTAAAACATCTGCCGTATATAAGAATTTAGATGCACACATACAACTTTCTACCTCTTTTGGATCGAGACCTTCGAAAACCCTAACTTACGAAATTTAGAGCATGTGTTTGTTAAAGCAAGAGGGACAAACGAATAGGTGCTTTTGCAGAAAGGTTATTGACAGGGAAGAAAATAACTGAGAAATAAATCTTCGCCTACATCAAAAAAGGATCAGAAATTTAATTGGAGAATTGAAAATCAATAAGAAAAAGAGGGAAATTAGAGAGCATAAGCCATCCACAATTTTGTTTACAAAAAATAAAATAACTAAAACATCTGCCATATAATAATTTAGATCCACATACAACTTTCTTCCTCCGAGGATGGAGACCTGCTAAATCCCTAATTTTTGAAATTTAGAGCAAGTGTATGTTGAAGCATGAGGGACATGAATAGGTGCTCCCGCAGAAAGGTTACAGAAGAGAAGAAATGAATTGAGATGCAGTCTTGAATGCAGAGGATGGAGACTTGCCTAAACCCTAGCTTTAGAAATTTGGAGTAGGCGTGCACTAAAGCGGGAGGGAGAAACGAAGAGCAGCACCCAGGGAAAAAAACTAAGATGGCAATTTGGTAATTCGACTGGACACAATAGGGGTAGAAGTGGAAAAGATTAATTTTTAGTGGCCATTGGCTATAATTGCTTGCAAAGAAAAGTAAATTAATAGCAATCACATAATTGCTGGTAAATAATGAAATTTTACATATATTAGTAGCAATTATTTAATTGTGTTTAAATAATTGCTATTAAAAGTATAATTTGTTGTAGTGGTAGTGGGCTGAGCTGACATTGAGGATGAAGTTGAAATTGTCGGTGCCTCTAATAGAGTTAACCCAGTCAAAGGATGAGATCTTGTGATACTTTTTCTCCCGAGTCTCTATATTGGGCTTCCCACCTACTGAGGCAAGAATACACAAATTCCTGCGCACTCCCTTTTTTAGATCCAAGATTTTCAAAGACCAACTAGAGTGTCAATTAAACTTCTAGAAGCTTAATTAGAAGTAGGAGTATTTATCAAATCGAACTAAATCGAGTAAATTGAATTAAACTATGATTTGGTTCGATTTCAATTAAGTCACGGCTTAGTTCAATTTTGTTTTGACTAGATTTTTTCTTATAGTTTGGTTTGCAGTTTCATCATCAATCCGAATCGCATAAATTGGACCAAACTATAAATTATGTTTAGATTTGTAGTTTAGTCTTTTAACTTTCTTTTTTTTCTTTTTGTTTTAGTCCATCCACTTTCTTTTTTCAGTCATTTCAATTTCCAGTCTCCTTTATTTTTTTATTTTTCTCTTTTTTTTAATAGTCCCCAGTTTTCAATTCTTTCAAATAGGCTTTTAATTTGGGTTATTAGATATCAGATCAATATTTAATTTATTGAATTGTTTTGGCAGTCATTCTTTTAAATTATCAAATTTAATTGATTTTATTACAAGTTTACAATTATGTAAGAGTGGAGAGTTTGGCAGAAAGTTTAGTGGATTTAATTTACAAATTGTAGTGTCGAGTTGAATCAAACAATAAATTGTAGCTTGATTTAGTTTTTAAGAGTTCCTGATTTGGTTTTATTTTTAAAAATTATTTATCGTAAGGTATGGTTTAATTTGAAGTTGAGTCTTAAACTGAATTAAATCCAACCACATAATAAAAGTAAAGGGCAGCTGGAGTGTCGACGAAATACAAGTGAAACGATGGAGGAATAAAGCATTATTTGGATAGAGCCAAAATTTCAAGAGATAGAGAGACACAAAATCCGCTGTATGTTACCCAAAATTCGGAGAGAGAAATAGAGCGAAGGTTGCCTAGATAATGCATTATTTGGATCGACAGTAGGAAGAGGAAAGAAGGCTAGGAATGGATTTTTCTAGCAACAACAGGCAAAGAAAAAGAAAGAAAAATGAAAAAAAAGGGGAAGGGGTTGGGTATTTTAATCTTTTCAAGGAAAAAAAAAAACTTTTTACAAGCAAATTACACAAGTTTCTGTTCCGAACACCGATTTTACAACTTTTAAAATTTTTTAACATATTTTATAGATACACTTAATTTTAAATTATAATTAATTTTATCCACTTTTTATTTTAAATTCTAACTTCTAATTTCACAAAAGTTTTTGTAAACACCCCTAAGCATAACTTGAGGGATGGGAACAGAAACCCACAATATAGTTTGGCCAGCAATTAGATCTTGGAGTGGCACACGGGGATTTTAGACTCTTTAGTTGGGTTTGAAAAGTTTGATTTTTGAAACATCTTGAGGGTGATTTCTTGATGGTAAGATGGTAGTTTCAAAGCTCTTTTGACTTGACCCCTGCAAACAGATCTGTTTGCATGGTCGTGCCACGAATGACTTTTCTTTTCATTCAAAAAGCTTCCCCAGTCGTTCTAACAACCGAGCTCAATTCTTGTAATAGCTTGATAAAGTTGTTAATTTTTCCATTTATATATGTTTTAAAAATAATTGTAAATTAAAAAGGTCATATAATTAATAAATTATTTGTATCAGTTAGGAAATTAAAGAAATCAGAAAGATGGAGATAATTGAATTGTATTTATGAAAGGCACCAACCCGCCTAAATTGCACTTCTAGGATCAAGGCGTTTACATTTCAAGAGTGAAAATGGACTGGAATGCATAGATTTTTAAATTTCTCCAGAAAATTTTGAATTTGAAAAGTTATGCAAAAGGCCTAAAAGAGTTGAAAGTCAAAATTTCACAATTTTTGGATAAATCTGTAATTACAGAATCTTATATATTTATTTTTAAAAAAAAATTAAAAATCAAAAACAAAAATAAAAAATGTTAAACTATCAGAGAAATGATAACATGTAACCATGATTGCATGGTTTTTATATATCAAGCTCCTTCGTATATAAAACTTATTGTGTCATTACTACACGAGAGGTAATTATTTTAAAGTAGATTGAGCACCAAAATAATTGACACACACACACACACACACGCTCGCGTGTACATATACATATATATTCTTGGAATTTACAAGTCCAATCAGGTGGTGCCAGTAACACAAAGGGATGATATTATTTAAATTTTTGAAAAAAGTCAACAAATCTCCTCATAAAATTTATAATAATATAAATATAATAATATTCAAAAACTAAGTTAAAAAAAATTACGAGAATAAAAGCAGAAATGGATTCTGTAGGTTTTCCCGCTAATACATGTGGAAATGCTAAGGAGAGAAGGTCCTCTCCGAATTGGACAGGATGGAATTATATATACTTTCCTTCCGCTTCAATCTCCAAACCAATTTGCATTTTCTATTTATTATTTTTGGAAGATGGAAATTGTTCCGCCTTAAATTAGTGGATGAATTAGTTTTCTAATTTTTTTAGAAATTGGTAGAATTAATTTCTGAATTTCACTTTTGCAATAAAAGAAAAGCATGGTGTTAAAAGGATGAAATAATTATTTTGAACAAAAAGTCCCTCACATAATTATAAAATGACAATTATGTCCTTACTATTTTGGACGTTTTCCAAAAGCACCCATAATGGCCTATAGGAATACTGTAGTGAGCCAAAATTATTAGCATAACTATCGTTATGGACGATTTACATGCAGCCATTTAAAACACTGTTCCACAATAACGATTTTATTTGATTCTAATTTCTGATATATTGGATTAATAATTATATGATTTATTGGATTAGTATGAAATTGGTATCTAATAGTAATTTAATAAATATTGAAATTATTGATTTATTGAATCAGTACTTAAACATCAAATACATGAGTTTCAAGGATGACTGATGAATCTAGAACAATGTTTGAAACAAGAAGAAAGAACGCAAGAGACACTTTAGGATTCAGTAGAGCAAAATCAAATTAAGCACTACCTAGATATTATTACAAAATCTTCCTAGGAAGGATTTCCCCAAATAATCAATATTTAAGAACAAGTTAAGCCTTGAAAGCAGTCACGTTTTATTTATTCTCGTACTTGTTCAACATATATAAGCAGCTGATAACACGAAGTCACAAAATAAACAAACTGGGCAAGAAAAGAGAGGACAGAAATTAGGGAGCTGGATTGCGGCTGTAAGCTGGTGGTGATGGACTCTGATATATAGGATCGTTGGGTCCGCTGGCTGCAAAATAAACCATCATAATTCTATTAAGTAATTAATTAATTAATTACTGAATAAAGATAACATGTAATTACTCATAATTTCAAATAAATGAACTCACGCGGAACAGGCCCTCGTTGTGCTGATATCATCATCAACATGTTGAAGAAGAAACACATCAACACAAGAAAGCAGCGAACATGGGAGGCCAGCCGATTCATTCTTAGATTTTTGTTTTTTTTTTTGGAAATATCTTGCGGCCTTATCAATTCTTAATGCTCCAATTTATAGCCATCCACCCTTCATTTTTTTTTTTTCATTAGGGACATGACAGGAAATAATTTTCAAGTCTTACCGGCGTGATTTACGGTTTCAAGTTAGTCTAATTCCGTGTAGTAGATGGTAAAAGTCTTGAATTCTATTACGGACAAATAGCATTTTATTCTCCGAAAAGTTTAAATTTTATTTAAAATTTAATATTACATCCCATATAAATATCTAAAAGAAATATTTTTCTAGCAATTATTAAATTTAATATATTTAACTCTGAGTCAATATATTTTAGTAAAATATTCATTAATAATTCCATTTTAAAAGTGTATAAATATCTTTTTATATATAAAAATTTTAACAAAAAGAATATACATAACCTTTTAATTCAAAAAAAAATCCTAATTCAATTCATAGACAGAGACTTTCAGTTTGTATTAAAAATTAATGATCAATGTTGAAATTCGACAGTAAGCATTAAAAATTTGATAGTCAGTGTGAATGCCACCAAGACTCTATCTAAAGTGCAATATGTTTTGTTTTAATAATTAATAATCAGTATTTATATTTAAAAAGACAACGATACTCTTTAAAAGTAAAATTTTGTATAAGTATTTTATCAAAATGTTGACTGGGGTGTTAAATAATATAAATTTAATATTTATTTAAAGGAATATTTCTTTTATCCACAAATTTATGAAACTTTGAGTTTCTCCACAAAAGAGGGAGTAGGTGGGCTCCAAGATGTCAATGAAATCAGTTTTACTGTTCTAAATTGCAGGACCCCCAAAATATCGTGGGAAGATATTGGAAATTTTCCATAAATTGCTAATGATTTACGAAATAAATGAGTTAGATAGGACTAAATTCAAACACGAATGAAACTATGTGGACTAGAAACAACTTCTTTTTTCTACAAAATTAAACATTTTAAAACGAGGGTTTAGCGCAATATTGTATGACCTAACAGGCATTGTGTCCCAAGTGTTTTGGCTTCTTAATTTCAACTTTCCATTCTTCTTTGGTCAGACAGTCTTGCTTTTATACCATTGCGCAGTCCAACTACCATGTTCAATGTCTCCAATTTAGTTGACTTATACCTATCCTATTCGTGTTCTACACTTCATTTTGTTGTACATGTCTTCCCATAGATCATTTTTCTTTTTATTTGATTATTCCATTTTTGGAGTTAAAAGCATGGAAAATTTCGCGTTAATTAATTACCCTTGGTCAAATCAAATGTTGCTTATTCCTGATTTTGAATAGTATTTTCAATTGTTACCAAAACCATTAACAAATATGCCTATTATTCATTTTTATAAACGTATTTGAGTTTTTGTTTTATAAGACTTTTATTTTTTCATTTTTACGATCGATATATTTGAATTAAAATCTAGATAAGATATTCGAAATACAAATGAATTATCAAAATGACTTTTTTGTGCTTGGTGGTCAATGGTGGTTGGCAACAGCAGAAGGAGGTGACTAGTAGCAATTGGAGATGGTTGGCAGTGGATGGAGGTGATCAACAACAACTAGTAGTGGTTGACATTGGCAAACGATGATGGTTGGTAGTGGCTGATGATGGTCAGTAGTGGCTAGTGGTGGTCAGAGGTGGCGATTGATAGCAATTGGTAGTGGGTAGATGTGGCCAATAGTCGGTGGTGATCGGCGATGGTTGGTGGTGGCCAGTAGTGGCAAAAGGCGGCTGCTAGTAGTGGCCAATGACAGTTGGCAATTGCAGGAGGCAACTGATGGTGGCAGTCAACGATGGCTAGTAGTGGCGGTGGTCGGACATGGTAGTTAGCGGTGACTAATGGTGGCAGCCAGTGGTAGTAGTAAGGGTAATATTATCCAAAGAAATGGAATAAGAATTGGATAAAATTATCTTATGTCTCTTCCAAATATATTTTATCTGAGTTTGGTTGAATAAATTATCCAATCTTTACCATGCCTGAATCTTCCTTGAGCTCTTCTATTTAATCTACTAAACAAGAATAAGGGTTGATAAATTATTCTTATAATCCTTTGTCCGAACTATCGAATGTGACTTCTATGTATAATTTTGCAGAAAAATACTAAAATAATTTCCTCTTTTCCTCAAATTATTGAGGTAATGATAATCAAGAATATCTTAATGTATAATTAATTAAATATTTTTAAAATTTAAGCATAACTTTCGTTTTATTTTTTATAATTTAATTAAATTATACACGACAATCATATTTAAAAAAATTCCAGTACCATATTTTTCTAACTCACATTAAGAGATACAACGGGTAAATGCCTTAAAAGAATTAAAGGAATAGCAGCACCATGGACTAGAATGAATAATTTTCCATCGATCACAAGAGTCTCCCAACAAAAATCCAAGCATAAGTCCACTTACCATCGTGGCAAAACCATATTCATTTCAGAAAATTAACAATCCACACATAATCATTCTTTTACCACTAGCGTTACCCTTGTACCCTTAAGTAAAATTATTTCCATGCATGGCTTGAAGTTGAAAGCCAATGCCAATAGCCAATTGATTTCTTCTTTAAATTGTACGAAAAAAGCTCTTTTTAATTTGCCAAACTATAAATAGTAATTATTTTATCATGAGAAGAAAAAAATGTCAACATCAAACAAACACATCGTCTTGAATTGAAAATATAGAAAATTATACGGAAAAGAATTCAAATTTCAGCAGTTCTTCCATTACATAAGTGTTTAGACCTTAATATCATATAAATTTTCGAAATTATAGAAGACAAGATAATTATTAAAATAAACGACCATTGCATGTCAGTGTTTAATTGCAAAGCTATTTTACATATGGCCTTAAAGGTCCCAATTTTCTTTCTTTATTTTTTCAATAAAAAATTGATGTTTGATTTTTTTTATAATTTAAACTTATACTTTTGAAAATCAAGCATTAAAGCCTGGAAAATATATGTTTTCATTCAAGCATTAATATTTGATTCAATTTTGGTTTAAACTAGAGACATGAATTAAAACAATATGAGTTATTAAGGGCATGTTTCTTAGCAATTTTATCTTTGTTTTCGTAAATTTTAAAAATTGAAAGAATGAACATGATTGATTTTGACATATTTTTTTTTAATAAAAAAGTTAACAATTTTCAAAGGTTTCAAAACTAGAGGAAATATAATTTTTTATATTTCCAATTGTTTAAAATTCTAATTTCAATTATCTCTCATATAGATTAACAGAAAAAATAGAGCCTTGAAATTTTAAATAAAGAAACAAAAAATGAGGGAGTGAAGAGAAAATGTTAAAGAACCAAAGAACTATTTAGGAATAAATTTTACAAAGGAACAATATAAAATAAGAAATTAAAGAAGTAAAGACAGATATAAATCAAGACACCTCAAAAAAAATGTGTTCAGAAGAGAAATTTTGGGTGGAAGAAAACTTGTGCGACAAGAAAATTTTATATTGTCATAACATAAGTTAAACTATAGGGGCAAATCGAGAAAATTTAAGAAAGAGAGTAATAAATAGGTAGTAGAGGAAAAATTTTTGATACATATATATACATATACACACAAATACATCACACAAAGTCATCTTAATTATAACAAGCCAGCTAAAGAGGGTGAATCATGAGTATTTTCTAAAGGTAACCTAATGGGAGAGATAAATTGGCTCACTTTTAAAATTTGATAGAAGTATTGACGAAATTTAAATAAGCGGGGTCAAATTAATAAATCCAAACAGATGAAGG
The DNA here is from genome assembly GCA_911865555.2 of Thlaspi arvense. Lineage (NCBI taxonomy): Eukaryota > Viridiplantae > Streptophyta > Magnoliopsida > Brassicales > Brassicaceae > Thlaspi > Thlaspi arvense. Next base: position 213,128 of record CAJVSB020000853.1, read on the forward strand.
TGTAATCTGTAACTTCTTCAAATCTTTATACATTTAGGTAATTTCCATTTTTTTCCTAGAAGAAATTGTGATTTCTGATTAAGAGGGTGTTTGGGAGAGCTTTATTAGTGATTTTGTACTTTTTAATGAAAAATACCACTTTTGAAGTGTTTGGTACACTGATTATAACTTATGTTTTTCTTAAATTTAGTTAATAAAAGTAGAAGTAGAAGAAAATTACTAAAGTTGGGATGGGAATATTTTTGGTGGTGGATGACATTTTCTTAATTAATTAGAAGCTATTTTAAAGCTAAATTACCAATTTTGCCCTCAATCTTTTTTTGTTAATTCATAGTTTACTCCCGTTTAACCCTTGATGGAGTTGCAAAATAAGTCATGCTCAAACATTGTAAATGGCCACCGCCCCGTTGTCAAGCACTACGGCCACTACCTGCTCCTCCAGCCCATGGTGGTTGGAGTAGTCTCCTCTTTTTCTAAGATGGCCAATCAACCAAGCACTCCCTCGTCTTCCAAATTGTGCTTGACGGCAATAGAGGACGACTCCATGGAAGAAATGGCAGGTTGGATGTAGTGGGCTAAGCTGGACATTGACGGCAAAGTTGGAATCGTCGGCGCCGCTAACAGAGTTAACCCAGGCAAAGGATGAGGTGTGGCGATATACTACTTGTTCCCCACCCAGCGAGGCAAGAATACACAAGTTGCTGCATACTCAGTTTTTAATTTTTAAGAGTTTATGGCTATTTGATTTTTAAAAATTATAAGTTATAAGATATGATTTGATTTAGAATTAAATTAGAATCCAAACCAAACCAATCGAGGAACACCTTTAATTAGAAGCAAGGAGCAGCTAGAGTGTCAATGAGATATAGGAGAAATGATGGAGGAATAAAGTATTATTTGGATAGAGCCCGGGTTTCTAGAGAGAGAAACCCAAAATTCACTGTACGCAAGCCAAAATTCGGAGAGAGAAATAGAACCAGGGTTGCCTAGATAATGCATTATTTGGACCAGTGGTAGCTTGGAGAGAAAAATAGAACCAGGGTTGCCTAGATAATGCATTATGTCGATCGGTGGTAGGAAGAGGGAAGAAGTCCAGGAATGGATTTTTATAGCAACACCAGACAAAGAAAGAGAAAGAAAAATGAATTTTTCAAGAAAAAATAAGCAAAATTGTAATCCAAACATTTATTTCACAATTTTAAAAAATTTTAACATATTTTACAAATATATTGAAGTTATGATTATAATCACTTTTACCTATTTTTATTTTTAATTTTAATTTTGATTTTACAAAAATTTTTACTAATATAGCCCCCAAGCATAACTTGATGGATGGGAACAGAGCCCCACAAGCATAGTTTGGCCAGCAGTTAGGTCTTGGAGTGGTATACGGGGATTTTCGACTCTTTAGTTGGGGTTGAAAAGTTTGATTTTGGAAACGTCTCGAGGGTGATTACTTTTTAGTAAGGCCGTAGTTTCATTACTCTTTTGACTTGACCATTACGGTGTCATTCTGTTTGCGTGGTCGTGCTGCGAATGACTTTTCTTTTCGTTCAAAAAGCTTTCCCAGTCGTCCCAGCAACCGAGCTCAATTCTGGTAATAGCTTGATAAATTGGTTAATTTTTCCATTTATATATTTTCTAAAAATAATTGTAAATTAAAAAAGGCATATAATTAATAAATTATTTATATCAGTTAGGAAATTAAAGAAATCAGAAAGATGGAGATAATTGAATTGTATTTATGAAAGACGCCAACCTACTAAAATTGCACTTCTAGGATGAAGGCGTGTGCATTTCTAGAGTGAAATGGACTGGAATGCATAGATTTTTAAATTTCTCTAGAAAATTTGAATTTGAATAATTTAAATTTGAAAAGTTATGCAAAAGACCTAAAAGAGTTGAGAGTCAAAATTTCATAATTTTTGGCCAAATCTGTATTTATATAATCTTATATTTTATGTTTTTTTTAAAAAAAATTAAAAATCAAAAACAAAAATCGAAAATGTTAAACTATTAGAGAAATGATAACATGTAACCATGATTACGTGGCTTTTATACGTCAAGCTCCTTCGTATAAAAAGCTTACTGTGTCATTACCAGACGAGAGGTAATTATTTTGAAGTAGAATGGGCACCGCAATAATTGACACACACACACACACACACACACACGAGTACATATATATTCTTGGAATTTACAAGTCCACTCAGGTGGTGCCAGCAACACAAGGGGAATGATATTATTCAAATTTTTGAAAAATGTCAAAAATTTGAAAATAATCAAGAAAATAGAAATTAATAATAATTTTTGCTATGATTGTAGAATTTATTTTCCTTATTCAACAACAAATCTCCTCATAAAATTTATAATAATATAAATATAATAATATTCAACAACTAAGTTAAAAAAATCATGCGAATAAAAGCAGAAATAGATTCTGCAGGCTTTCCCGCTAATACACGTGGAAATGCCAACGAGAGAAGGTCCTCTCTGAACTGGACAAGGATGGAATTATATTTACTTTCCTTCCGCTTCAATCTCCAAAATCAATTTGCATTTTCTATTTATTATTTTTGGGAGATGCGAATTTGTTCCCGTTAAATTATTTGGATGAATTAGTTTTCTAATTTCTCTTGAGAAATTGGTAGAATTAATTTCTGAATTTTACTTTTACAACAAAAGAAGGGTACGTGGCTAAAAAGATGAAATAATTATTTTGGACAAAATGTCCCTTACATAATTATTGAATGGCAATTATATCCTTATCATTTTGGACGATTTCCAAAAGCACCCATAATGAACTATAGCAGTACTGTAATGAGCCAAATTTGTTAGCATAACTACCATTATGGACAATTTACATGCAGCCATTTAAAATAAAGTAATGATTTTATTTGATATTGAGTCATGATATATTGGATTAGTAATTATATTACCTATTATATTAGTATAAATATTAGTATGTAACAATGATTTAATAAATATTTAAGTTAATGATTTATTGAATCAGTACTTAACATCAGCTATACGAAGTCCAAGGATGATTGATGATACTAGAACAATGTTTGAAATAAGAAGAAAGAATAAGAGAACGTTTCAGGACTCAGTGGAGCAAAATCAAACTAAGCACTAACTAGATATTATTACAAAATCTTCTTAGGAAAGATTTTCCAAGAAGATCAATATTAAAGAACAAATTAAGCCTTGAAAGCAGTCACATTTTTTTTAATTCTCATACTTATTGAACATACATAAACAGCTGATAACATGAAGTCACAAAATAAACAAACTGAGCAAGAAAAGAGAAGACAGAAATTAGGGAGCTGGATTGCGGCTGTAAGCTGGTAGTGATGGACTCTCATACATAGGATCGTTGGGTCTGCTGGCTGCAAAAGAAACCATCATAATTCTATTAATTAATTAATTAATTAATCACTGCATACAATAACATTTAATTACTCATAATTTCAAATAAAATAATATATTGAACTCACGCGGAACAGGTCCTCGTTCTGCTGATATCATCATCAACAAGTTGAAGAAGAAACACATCAACACAAGAAAGCAGCGAACATGGGAGGCCAGCCGATTCATTCTTTGGTTTTTGCTTTTGTTTTTGGAAATATCTTGCGGCCTTATCAATTCTTAAAGCTCCAATTTATAGCCATCCACCCTTTTTTTTTTCATTAGGGAAGTGACAGGAGATAATTTTCAAGTCCTAATAACGTGGTTTACAATTTCAAGCTGGTCTAATTCCGTTTAGTAGAAGGTAAAAGTCTTAAATTCTGTTATGGACAAATAGAATTTTATTCTCTAAAAAGTTAAACTTTATTTAAATTTTAGCATTACGTCCTGTAGGAGTCTGCAAATTAACCAAATTAAATTAAACAAAACCAAATTTTAAATTTTGGTTTGAATTTTTTAAATTTAATTTGGTTTGGTTTAAAGAAAATAATCCAAAATTATAACTTGATTTGGTTTAAAAACCAAACTAAACCATTTTAAACTAAAAACCAAAATTTTGAAAGTATTTCTCCTCCATAAAAAAATATTAATATATATACTTAGATAAATATATATATATATATACACACACACTTATATGTATATATATACACACACATACATGTGTGTGTATATATATATATATTATCTACTCATATAAATATAAATATATATACATACACATATATTTATATTATATATAAATACATAGATACATACATGTATGCATATATATACATATATATATACACACATACACACATGCATATGCATATATATATGTGTACACACACACACACACACACACGTGTGTGTGCATACATATTACACACACATACACACACATATATGTATATATACATCACAAATGTGTAAATATATATATTTACATATTTATGTATATATGTATACACACACTCACACAGATATGTGTGTGTGTGTGTGTGTGCGCGCACGTGCGCGTGAATGCGTGTACACGCACACATACATATTTTTAATATTTATATGAATATATATATATATATACACATGTGTATATGCATATATATGTTATGTATATATATAAGTATATACACATATGTATATGTGTGTGTGTGTATACATGTTGTGTATATATATGTATGTATATACTATATATACATATGTATACACACATATATATGTGTGTGTATATATATGTTATGTATATATATGTATGTATATACTATATACACATGCATACACACATATATATGTGTGTGTCTAAATATATGTTATGTATATATATGTAAATATATACAAATATATACACACACACACACACATATATGTGCATATACATACATATTTGATAATAAAAAATCAAATAAATAATTTATTTAAATATTTTTTAAAGAATAATAAATCCAAATTAAAACCAAACCAAACTGAAATTTTAGATTTGGTTTATAATTAAATTAGTTTGATTTGGTTTGGTTTGATTTTTAAAGTATAAAAACCGAAAAACCAACAAACAAAATTAAATTATCAAAAACCAAACCAAAATTATGGTTTGCACACTCCTAACATCCTGTACAAATATATAAAAGAAATATTTTTTTAGTAATTATTAAAGTTATAATATTTATCTCTTAGTCAGTATTGCAGTGAAATATTCATTAATAATTTCACTTTTAAAAAGTATAAATATCTTTTTAGGTATAAAAATTTTAAGAGAAAGGATATACATGACTTTTTAATTTGAAAAAAAAAATCCTAATGTAATTCAAAGATGAAAACTTTCGGTCAGTATTGAAAATCAACGGTCAATAATGGAAATCTGATAGTAAGTATTAAAAATTTAATAGTCAGTATGAATGCCATCAAAACTTTGTTTAAAGTCCAGTATACTTTGTTTTAATAATTAATAATTGTTATTTATATCTAAAAAGACATCAATACTCTTTAAAAGTAGAATTTTTTATAAGTATTTTATTACAATGTTGAATGGAGGTTTAAGTAATATAAATTTAATATTTATACAAACAAATATTTCTTTTATCCATAAATTTATGAAACTTTGAGTTTCTCCCCACAAAAGGGAGCAGGTGGGCCTCCAAGAGGTCAATGAAATTCAGTTTTACCGTTCTAAATTGCACGACCCTCAAAATATTAACTTTCCAATCTTCTTTGGTCAGACAGTCTTGCTTTTATACGATTGTGCAGTCCAACTACCATGTTCAATGTCTCCAATTTGGTTAACTTATACCTACCATATTCGTGTTCTACACTTCATTTTGTTGTACATGTCTTCTCATAGATCATTTTTTTTTATTTGATTATTCCATTTTTGGAGTTAAAAACATGGGAAATTTCGTGTTAATTAATTACCCTTGGTCAATCAATTGTTGCTAATTCCTGATTTTGAAAAGCATTTTCAATTGTTACCAAAACTATTAACAAATATGCCTATTATTCCTATTTATAAATGTATCTAAGTTTTTGTTTTATAAGATTTTTATTTTTGCATTTTTACGATTAATATATTTGAATTAAAATTTGAATAAAATATTAGATAAATATATGAATTATCAAAATGACTTTTTTGTGCTTAATGGTCAATGGTGGTCGGTGATGGGAGATAGAGGCAACTAGTGGCAACTAGAGCTGGTTGGTAGTAGATAGAGGTGATCAGCAACAAGTGGTGATGGCCAACAGTGGCAAACAATGATGATTGGTGGTGGCTGGTAGTGGCCAGAGGTAGTGATTGATGGTAGTTGGTAGTGGCTAGATGTGGTCCACAGTTAGCGGTGATTAGCAATAGTTGTTGTGGTCGGTCGTAGCAAAGGGCAGCTGCTAGTGGTGGCCAGTGACGATCGGCGATTGTGGGAGGCGACCAATGGTGGCAATCAATGATGGCTGGTAGTGGTGGTGGACCGACGTGATGGCTAGTGATGATTAGTAGTGGCAGTTACTGGTGGTAATAGGGGTAATATTATCCAAAAAAGTTGGATAAAATTGGATAAAATTATATTATCTCTCTTTCCAATATAATTTATCTAAATTTGGTTGAATAAATTATCCAACTTTTATCATACCCAAACCTTACCTGAGTTCTTCTATTCAATGTACTAAATAAAGATAAGGGTGGATAAATTATTCTTATGCATCATTATCTGGACTATCAAATAACATCCATGTAAAATTTTATAGCAAAATACTGAATTAATTTCCTCTTTTCCTCAAATTATTGAGGTATTGATAATAAAGAACATCTAAATGTAGAATAAAAAATATATTTTAAAGATTTAATTATAACTTTTATTTTATTTTTTATAATTTAATTAAATTATACATAACAATCATATTCCAAAAAATTCCAGTGCCATATTTTTCTAACTAACATTATAAGAGATACAACGGGGTAAATCCATTAAAGGAAGCAGCACCATGGACTAGAATGAATAATTTTCCATCAATCACAAGAGCCTCCCAACAAAAATCCAACCATAACTCCACTAACCATCGTGGCAAAACCATATTCATTTCAGAAAATTAACAATCCACACATAATCATTTTTTTACAACTAGAGTTACCCTTGTACCCTTAAGCAAATATTTCAACTTTAAAGTAAATTTCGTACTTTATGAGGGAGAGTTTTTAAATTTTTTCCAAAATTTTAAAAATTAATTGAATCATTTTTACAATTTAAAATTTTAAATATAGATCAGAAAATAGTATTGACGCAAATAATGATGAAATTAAATTTGTATTGAAATAAAAAATATATGTGATAATGGTTAGAATTAATAATAAAATTTATCAACTTTAATATATATACACACACAAGCATATTTTACAACATGCACGCGGATATTTATTTTAAACCTTATATCAGAAAATTATCATATTAAATCCTGTATTTAGACAATTTCAGTCATATTGATGCTCCAATTGCCACGCATCAAACGTCTTTGATAAACAATTGAATTACATGGGTGAACATAAATATTTTCATAACATAAAATATAAAAATAAAAATTTTATCAAAGTACAAAGTACAAGTGAATTCTCTCTCTCTCTCTCTCTCTCTCTCTATATATATATATATATATAATAAATATATAATTTTTTGGTATCCAATAATCCAATTTACGGAAAACAAGAGATTTGGGTTTTCAAAATAATATTATGTGGAATTGGATGCGGCTGTTGTGGTGCGGAATTGATGCATGGTTCAAACACGAGAAAACGATTCCAAGAAAGCTTGAAAGATTACTTAACTGTGGAGTGTCGGGATTTATTCATTTGATGAGACTATGATGGTATAAATTAGGGTATCTATTAAACTATACTTTTTATTTAGGGCTAAAACTATTTGAGTGTACGTTACGAAAATGTTCATCATTCCATGAAACAAGATGACCCCATAACGATGCAATCCCACGTGCCTTTCTCGTATCTCCCCGGTTATTATCACTTAATTTGTGGGTTGGATTTGCCAATGGCATTGGCTTTCAACTTCAAGCCATGGATGGAAACATCTTAACAAAGTCAAAATACAACACCCATTTTCATTAACATGACTTTCTAAACTGACAAAATTGACACTGTTAATCAAAACCATCAAGTTCATTAATAATTTTGCCAAATGTAAGGCAACATTCATAATTAATTTTTGAATATAAGAATTAATTACATCATATTAAACATCTTTAATTTGACCCATTTAATTATGTATAGAATAAAGGGTAAGGTGTCAGAATGGACTGATGTTTTTTGACCACCATATCTAATATAAATCTCTAAAAACTAAAGGAAATTAGAAAAAATAATTCATCTCTGACCCATTGAAGATAAGAGTTTCTTAATTACGTCCTTATTTATGCTAGAAACGAACAAAAACCATCATATAAAAATACATAGAGCTATGATTTTTTGATTGTAAAAAAATATTAAAAGGTGAAAGTTGTTTTACGTTGTACCTCTAAGGCTTAAGTCAAAGAGATTGCACCATTCTGAAAGAGAAAATAAACGTGAAGCAACAAGACAAGTTGTCAAGGAATACAAAAAGAAACCCTACAAAGCTAGGGTTATGGGGTAGAGAGATCGCAGTAAAATGTGAAAGAGTGAGGGTCACCGTTGTGGCAGGGGGATGAGCCCGAAGGAGGGATATAGCCTTTTGGAAGCATGGCTGAGAAAGACCGTGCGCCGAACTTCTCTCTCTTCATATTCCTCCTTTCCATATTCTTCTTCTTACCATGTTGTTCGTTCAAAGACAATGGTGTGGTGCTCTTGACGCTCAAATCTTGGTACTGACCTGGAACGGTTGAGGGTGCAATTGCAACGATCTGAACTTGTTTAGATGAAGAAGGCAAGAGTTGGGAGCAGGAATCAAGTGGGACAAGAAGGAATAGAAAGATAAAAAGATGCAAAGAGTGATTGAATTTGACACCCATGAGACTTTAGTGTTCAAATTACCATGAGAGCATTTGTATATTTTGTAAATACACAGAGAGAGAGAGAGAGAGAGAGAGAGAGAGAGAGAGAGGAGGGAGCTAGGGGCCAAATCAAAGAGATTCAAAATTTGAGATAAAAATTGAAATGAAAATGGGTTGTTTTGGGAAATGGGATAATTATTCCATCATCACTGGTTGATTGAGATGTGTATACGTGTTCGTTTCCCCTCGTGGTAATGTCCACATTCTATGGAACATTCAAACTACTGGATCCGAATTGTAAGATTTTTAGAAAACCTATGTTATGTTTCCAATTTAACTCAATCCTTGAATAATTAAATATTACATTGAGGGTTATAGCCTAAACTTTGCATCCTTCTTACATTCAGTCCCTAACTTTTCAATTGTTGCACTGCAACAAGCTTTGCACCTCAATGTAGGACACTAAACTTAAATGAAATTTAAGCATCGGTCCTAACAAATTTTGAATATCTAACATTCTTCAAGCGGAGACATATTATTTTCATTCTTCCCACCAAAGTTTTCAATTACGAACTTAGAAATTTAAAAGGGAGGGAAAGATAAGAGTGATAGTCACCTAAAATTTACTCCACAGAAAGAAAAAATATAGTCCCTAAGGTTTACATTATGTCTTTATCTGATCCCTAAAAGATATAGTCTGCAATATCTATTAATAGCTGTTAGTAATTGTCCTTAACAGAACTAGGGCAAAAGATGTGGCACCCAAATTGGCAATTAGAAAATCAGGGAGCGGAAAGAAACTAGACACAAAATTTAGGGACACAGGTGTAATTTTGATTGGGAATATACAGAAAAATCCGATTGTTGCCGGGAGGAGAGGGACACCGCACCCAACGGTTCCGCCCTACTCAATGAATAGAGAATTAATAAGAGTGAATCCCAGTCGTGGCAGCAAACCAACAGGATTCTGGCCCGTTGAATTATTATTAAATGTAAAATATAATACTTTTTAATAATTTAAAATTACTTGATTTTCTTGAAATTTCTTTTAATTATTTCAAAATTTTCAAGAATTTAACTTGTAGAAAAATTAAAGAGATTGTTTCTCACTAAAATTGAGGAAAAATCTCTTTATTAGTCCCTAAGTTTAAGTTAAGTCTCACTTTAGTACCTTATGTTAAAAACCTAACATCACCATTCCTAAAGTTTAATTGAAGTTCTGCATTAGTCCCTCAAACTATTTTTTGGCCACTATTTGATCACTTTTGGCCGGATTGTAAGGATTTATTTGTCAATATTTGAAAAATAGGTAACTATCCCATCCCTTCCCTCTCTCTCTAACTTTCTCCCTCTAAAATGGTTTCTGATAATCTCATACACATGTTCCTGGTCTCATTCCTTGGTCAAGCCTACGTGAACCCACTTCTCCCACTTGGAAAATGCCTCGCTTGCCAAGAACTCGTAGTCATGTTCTCCAAACTAGAGAGCATCGATAAGGATATTTGCCGGTTTGGTTAATGGAATGTTTGGTTTGTAGGTTTGATTCTATGATCCTCGTGTCCATTTATACGAAAGAGAGACAGGTGGAAAAATATATATGGGTGCATTCATAGTTTTATAATTAACGGAATGTTTGGTTTGACAGCCGTTCTTGAAAGTCCAGCCTTTTTTATGTAACTTGTTTAAATGTTTCATGTTTGATTTGTTCCACACAGTAGCTGCCATCAATGTGCCAAAATGAATTATGAAAATAGATTATTGAACTGGGTATTATGAAAATACATTTACAAAAAAGAAGAAACTAAATAAAATGAATTTGAAAAAATAAATAAACACAATTTTTTTTTTTTTTAAACATTTTGTTCATGGTGATATGTGTCTTCTTTCGCTTCCAATCTCGTGTTTGGGCCTTCATGCTCACAAGTAGTCTTCCATTCATAATTTGGCTCTCTCTCAAAATGTGGTTGAAGGATATTTATCTAAAGAAGATATGTGCAGCCAATTATCCCACTGCTAGCTATTCTCTCTCTTCAGAGATTGGGAGACGTTAAACTGGGGCGGCTCTTACAATTACAAGCTTTTGGCTTATAAGTAGGCCGCCACCAAGCTGGGCATGCGACTCATGGTGCTTAAGATGACATCTTGCTGAACGGATTGTTGATGAGGCAGGACATTGAGTAGTCCTCTTTGGCGTGTGTTTTCAGCGTTTTAGAAGGGGACTTTGCCAACGAGCTCGAGGTGGGGGAGGTATTGGTTAGGGTCTTGCTAGCGGGGATTGTCCTCGACCCAGCCCTCAGAAACCTTGAACCTGACTGCTGCTGGCTCTTTAGAACAGTTGGTGGCCTTCCATATATCCTTATCGATGCTTTCTGGTCTGGATAATATGGACTAGGAGGCCTTGGTAAGTGAGTCATTTTCAAAGGCAGAGAAGTGGGTTCACGTGGCCTTGGCCAAGGAAGGAGACCACGAAAATGTGAATGAGATTATCAGAACCCATTTTAGAGCGAGAAAGTAAGAGAGAAAGGGAAGGGATGGAATAGTTATTATTTTTTATTGACAAAATTATTCTTGTAATCCGGCCAAAGTTCATCAGAAAGTGACTAGAAAATAGTTCTAAGGACTAATGCAGAACTTAGATTAAACTTTAGGGATGATGATGTTAGTCTTTTAACATAAAGGACTAAAGTGAGACTTAACTTAAACTGTGGGGACTAACAAAGGGATTTTCCCCAAATTTTTCCCTCCACTCCTCCAACCTTCCAACGTGGTAGCAAAAAAATGGTCAATTTTGATTATATCTTTTAATACTTTTTATACAAAGTAAGAAACTCCCCTAGGCTTAGGTCCCAGGATCGGGTCCCCTTAGGTTGTAGATAATTGCCATTTCAATAACAATTATAATAATTATGTTAGAGGTAGCATGTTATAGATAGTATATTTGTTCTATAGTCGCATAATCTAGGGCCCATATTCGTCATTTATATATATGTGTATTGTTGTTTAATGGTTTAATTCAATTGGAACTTTTTCTGAAGGGTAGTTTTCTCTCTTGTCTCTAGTCTTACACGGTATAAAAGTTAGGGGAGGGAAAACCCTAATTCCAAGAAAAAAAAAAACTAATTTTAAAGCGAAAAAACCCTAACCCTAGTTGGCTATAAGTGTTTCATACTCCGGTGTTCTACTTCATTTGATTGAATTCTACCCTCAATCTCACTATAGTGTCTTGTTGTGCTTGCTGAATAGGTCATTGCCCTCATTAGAGCTATCTTCACCTATCTTCCTCAATAGGTCTCTTGGTCTAGTGCCCTCACAAAGCTCTTGTTGTCTCGTCAAAAGCACTTATCGAATTCACTTCCCTCATAGCAACAATGCTGCCCTCATTTTCTAAAGCCATTGTTGATGTGACCACCCTCATAGAAACTTCTCTCTGACATTGCTATAGTTTGTCGAGACATCTTTTGCATGCTTAATCCTAGTTTCTAATATGGTTTGGCTTTGTTTAGCTTTGTTGACTTTGGTGTTTTGGTCTAATTTTGACTTGCTTGCTTCAAGGATATCTAGAGTAGTCTCACATGATTGTTTGCTTTGTTTGTTGCTTGCTTCAATTGTCTTCATTGCTAACATCAATCTTATCGGGGACTTCTTCGATTGATTGACTATTTGCCTAGTTGCCAACATTTACAATTTGCTGCTTTCAGTTTGTGAACTGATTGTTTCATTACTTGACTAAGTGATTGACTATTTTCCTTCTTTTTGGATGAAGCTCTCCATATTTAGTATGTTGTTGGCTTCTAGCTAACAATTTTTTGTTTGAAATCACAATGTTATCAAATTCAACTTCAATTTTTGAGGTTATGTTAGTATCTTGACTTGGTATTTTTCCAATTACTATCACTCTTTTACCAATGATTACATTTGATAAGATTTTGGAGAGTTTAACTTATCTATCGTGGTCTAGATCCATTAAGATGTTATTTCATGGTCAAGGTTATGATAATTACCTAACTACTAACTTGAGAATATGTCCACTGCCAACAAATTAGAGTTTAATAAACTCAATGCATTTCTATGTAATTTGCTATAGAACATAATTGACTCTAAAATCTTGGATATCTATCAGGCTTATGAGAGTTATTATGAGGTTTGGATGAGAAATAACCATTCTCTATTAATGATGTTCACTACTTTTATAATGTGGTTTCTAATATGGCTTACTTGAAGCTAGTGAATGATGTGAGTGCATTTATTGGGAAATTTGAGTTCATCAAGTAAGAATTGAACTCTTTTTTATTTGTTACTAGTACTATGGTAGCATAACTAGCTCAAAAAGATAAGCTTATCATGGTAGTGCGACACACAACTCTCCAAGTTGAACTTGCTTCAATTAGTGATAAAATTTTTGCCAGTCTTTCTGTGCCTACCCTTGATGATCTTGTACTTGATTCCTTCAGGTACCAAGTTTAACATCCATTTTTCATTATTTTTCAATTGGTCATTCAGGATTGGCATCAACAATTATTCTTAGAGAAATATTTGGAAGAGGAAGATGTGATGGTCATAATACTTGTTCGATATGCAATTATTATCACAAGTGAGGTCATACTAGAGAACAGTGTCACAAATTATATGGTAGAAATCCTAGAAGTGTAAATGTTATTCATTTGATTCCTCAAAACCTCAATTTGATATAGTAAAAGGACAATCGCTCTCATCTCTCCTTTTGATTGAATTAGATTTGCATGATAGCTTAAGTTTAAGATTAGTGGGTAATCATCACCAGTTATTGCTTGCCAAATCCAGTAACTCTGTTGCCTTCCTTACTAAGTCATCCTTTAATGGATCTTAGGTTATTAATTCTGGTACCTTTGAACATATTTCTAGTAACAAAGAATTTATCTATCATTTCACTTCCTCTATTTTTCTTTTACATATTACTATTGCTGATGACTTTGAAATAACAGCCAATGGCATTGGTCAAGTACAACCATTTCCAGATAATAATGTTAATTATGTTCTTTTTGTACTTAATTGTCCTTTTAATTTTATTTCTATTGGTAAACTTACTTCCAATTATACTATTTCTTTTCTTGATGATTCCATTTTTATACATGATTAGGGTACAGGGTAGATGATTGTCACATGACATGAGCTATATAAACCTTATTGTCTTAACTAGCCACCTTTTTTAGTGCCTACGTTTTTGTTGATGATGCAGATCTTCTCAACAATCATTTAGGTTAGCCTAATCTTTCCAAATTACAATAGATCATTTCAAATTTGTCCTAGTTGTCTTCATTGGATTGCTAGTTGTGATAGTTAAGAAAGCAATCTCATAGTTCTTTTTTAAAATGTGTCAATAATAGGCCATGTTCCTTCATGATTTAGTTCATAGTGATGTTTAGGGTCTTAGTTGTGTTTTTTATATTTTGGAATTTCATTATTTTGTTACATTAATTGATAACTATTCTCAATAGACTTGGTTATTTCTAAAAATCATTCAGAATTGTTTACTATTTTTCAAAAGTCTTGTAATAAAACTTGAAATTAATTTAATATTTATATTTAAAATACTACACAATAATAATGCTCGTGAGTACCTTTCTGAACAATTTATCACATTTGTATCTTGTCACTACATCCTTCATGAGTCGTCATGTGCTCATAAACCTCGACAAACTGGTTTTGTGGAGTGCAAAAATTGTGATCTCATTGAAATAGCTCGTACTCTCATTCATCACAAGTTACTTTTAGTTTTTGGGCTAATTTTGTTCTGCTGCATGTTACTCGTTATTGCATTCCTTCTATTATTTTACAATACAAATTTCTTTATTTTATCTTGTTTGCAAATTAGCTTCTTTATCACCTTTCTTCTCGAGTATTTGATTGTATTTGTTTTACCCATGATTTGACACATGAATGAGATAAACTTTTTACTAAGTCCATCAGTTGCATCTTCCTAGGATATTCTCGCCTTCAAAGAAGTTATAAGTGCTATATTTACATGCTTGTAAGTTTCACACCTCGAAAAATGTCAAATTCTTTGAGTCGTCTCTTTTATTGTCACCTTTCACTACAAGAAAATGTCAAATTGCCAACGAAAAATTACTGATAGATGTAAAATTACCGAATTTTTGACGAAAATATCCGTCGAAAAAAATTTTTGACGAAAATATTTTGTGAGAAAAATTTTTGATGGAATTTTCTGTTGAAAAAATTTGGTCAAAAATGAAAAAAATCCATTGAAAATTATAAAAAAAAAAAAAAATAAAGAAATGTTTTCTAACGGACATTTTCCAACAAAAATTTTTGTTAGAAAATTTTTGACGGCGTTTTCAATGGAATTTTCCATTGGAAAATTTCTGATGGCATTTTCCATAGAATTTTTGATAAAAATTTCTATCAAAAATTCCATTGAAAATTCTGCATACTCTGACAATTTTGTAGACTTGTTGAGATTTATAACTTTTGTTTGATGGAATATTTTCTTCAAAAATTTTGCACACTTTAGCAATTTTGTAGACTTTTGGGATTTGTAACTCTTTTTCGATGGACTATTCCATTTGAAGTTCAAAAAATTCGTTAGAAATTCTACACACTCCAGCAATTTTGTAGAATTGTTGGGATTTGTAACTCTTTTTTGACAGAAATTTACCATCAAAAATTCAAAAAGTCTATTGAAAATTCAACTTTACCAACTTTTTGGGATTACTAAATTTTTTTGACAGCTTTCCATCGGAAAGACATCGAAAAAGTTCCTTTAAAAGCCAATAGCTCCTCTTTTTCCTTCATCTTCCTATCTTTCTCTCCTCTCTCTCTCTCTCTCTCTCTCTCATCCCAACTATTTTACTCCGCTCCAAAGTGATCGCCACTTGCAATGTGTTGGAGCCTTAATTCCCATAGATCTCATTGATCTCCCTTGTTACTTGAAGGAAGATAGTTCTTATTAGCGCTCCTAGAGCCTTAATTCCTGCAGCAGTCCCACCTTCAAGTAATACCGATCATGTACTAGTAGAATTTCCATTTGATTTTGTTTTAAAAATCTTATATTGTTTTCTTTTTCTTAGAACAGATATACAAGGAGATTGCTAGAGGTGCTACAGAAAAATTGAAAAATATAAATATAAAATGTTAAATAAAAATAAATTAATAATACTACTAGAAAGGTCAGCAGAAAGGTTGCTAGAAAGGTCATTAGAGGTGTTGTCAGAAGCTCATCAAAAATACTGTTGGAAAATAATTTATTATTAAAAATAAAATATAAACAATTAAAAAATAAAATTTATAATAACCATAAAATCATGAAAAATATAAAAAATAGAAAAATAGTGCAAGAAACGAAGTCGAAAAAGTCACCGAAAAAGTTGTTGGATATGCCACTAGAAATCTATTAGAAATTTTGTCAAAAAATTTCCAATGGAAAAGTTTGTTGAAAAATTTTTGATGGAAATTTCCATTGAAAATTTTTAGTCAGAGTGAATTTTCTGTTAGAAATTTTTTTCGACAACCTTTTTTTCGACAGTACATTTTCTATTGGAAATTCTGTCGGAAATGAACTTTTTCGACGGAAATTGTTGTTTTTCAATGGAAACTATCCGTCGAAAATAGGCTACATTGTTGTAGTGTTTCCAATAGAGTATTCTACCATTTTTGAAATCATTCCTATTTTATATTTACATTCTTCTTCTGTGTCCTTTGATTTGCTAGCACCTATTCTTTCCACTTTTTAATCTCTAATTCATCCTTTTTGGATTTATAGTTGTTAGCATCAACTTAACTCATCCATAGGTATTGTTAATGTTGTAGTTGATTCACTTCTTGCACTTGCATCTTCTCCTACCATGAACTTACCATCTGTCGAGTCATTGCCATTTAAAGAGTCCTTGCCAATTGCCTTTTGAAAGATATTTACTATGTGACATTCAAAACCAAGTTTTGAATGTACAACTTCAACATTTAAAATATGCATTGCATTAATTCTTATTTGTGATGCATTTCATGCATTAATTTTCATATATGCATCCTTTTGAAAAACAAAATTTTAGAAAAAAAACTTTAAATTTTAGTTTCTTGTTTGTAATCTTAAGAAAGTTTGGAAGAATCATAGAAAGTATGGAAAATATGGAATTGTAAAGAAAGAAAAAGAAATTAGAAAAAAAAGAACTCTTTTGACAAGAAAAGCCTAAATAAGCTATTTGATTAAAAATAAATAAATAAATAAAAACTTCAAGAATTTGATGGAATAAAATTATGAAATTATATGGTATCTTAGCCTAGTTTAGGTCTTAAATTTGGGAGGATTACATTATTTTAATAAAAACTTCCTAAGCTTTCTAGGATTAAAGGGTCAAAACATAATTAATTAAAAGTTCGGGGGGCTACTTTGCAATTTTATGCCAAATTTTAGAAAAGAAAATTAGGGTATTAAAAGGGCTTAATGAGAGGATTAGAAAGATTAGGAAATAATTTTGAAACTAAATAAGAAAAGAAAAAGAAAGAAAAAAGAAATTGAATGTAGTTAAGGAATTATGGAACATTTAATGAATTAAAAATAAAATTTTAAAAATACATTTATGTAGTGATGCTTGATTTTATTGGAATATTATATTAATGGAGTCCTAATAGGGATTTCCTAAAAATTTTGGGGCTAATTGGAAAAATTTTAGAGAATTTGGGGTCAAAATGTAAATAAGTGAAAGTTGAGGGACCTTTTTGTAAATAGGCTAAAGTTAGCTCAACCATATGGGTCTATAATCCTTTGAAAGCCTCTAGAAACAGTCATTTTCGTGCAAGATAGAGAGAGAAAGAGCCAAGGGAGAAGGGAAGAAGAAAGAGAAGAAAATCAAGAAAAATAAGGTAAGAAAATTTGTAAAAATTTTAGAAAACTTATATCTATGTAATTTTTGTTGTAGATTTTTATGCTATACCTTTATTTCTATGAAATTCATGGGGAGCTGGAATTGTAGAGAGAGAACAAACCTCCACTTGTTGAAAATTTGAGAGAAATGTATAAAAATCATGTTTGCTTGAATATTTTGATATTTCCATACATTTGTATTAGAGTTTTATACTGGATATAAGCTTGAAAATAGGACAAGAATAGAGGGAACTCATGTTGGGTTGAGGAAAAAGAAGGAAAATAGCAAGAAATTTTGGAAAAACAAGTTGTAAAACACAAGAAAACTAATTCCAGGTTTGTAGAAAATTTTGTACAGGAAAACAGGGATGGTTGAATCACTTAGGCCAAGAAAAGGGATTGATTTTTGTTTAATTTTGATGCTAATAGGAGTATTAGGAAGTGGGTTAGCTCCATGAAAAAGAAATGCAAAGAAAATATCAAAACCTTGACAAATGGTGACAAGAATTCAATAAGGTAGTAAAGGGTGATTGCAAAATTTTTTTTGCAATGTGTGTGTAAGGCCATAAAATTAGGATTTAATTGGGGTTAAATGCAAGCTAAATGAGTGGCTAGCTAGAGGGGGAGATTAGCATAAACGAAGGAAAGGATTAGAGGCCAAGTTAGTGTCAAGTTTAAGTGAAACTCATTAGGGAATCAAGATGATTAAGAGCAGAATTTTTCTACAATGAATTTCAGCAATCATAAGTGTTTTAGTTGAGACATTAAGGGGATTGATGAAACCCAAAGCCAAGGCTAATCAATAACTTATGAAGCAGTTGAAACCAATAAAGAAGAAGGTAGAAGACATTGATTTAATTTAACTTGAAACCTAGCAAAATTCAATTGAGGGTAATATGAAATATATGAGTAAGGTTGTGAGTAGATGTTAGAAATTTAGAAACTAACCTTGGGAATGTTTATGCCCTCCAAAAAGAACACCAAGCAAAAGTCTAAGAAAGGCCAAAGAGGGCATTAAGGAAGAGTGTTAAAATGGTATGATAATGGAAAATAAATGAAAGTATAACTTAGAAACCCCTTAAACATTAATGGGTACAATCTCTTGACTTAAGAAACTTGGAAAAAAATGTATATAAAAGCCTTTAAAAGAAACATTAAACAAGTTGAAATTTATCATAACTAAGCTAAGAAAGGAGGGAAACATAAGATTTGGTAATGCAAAAGAAAAAGAGAAAGGAAAATATAAAGAATTAAAAGATAATATAGGTTTTGGTAACATAATCCCCATCATTTTACATTTGCATGCATTACTCATGCATCCATAGCATTGTATTCACATTCCACACACTTGCATTTGTAGGCACTCATAACATGATTGATCCTGACCCAGTTCAAGGTGACTAGACTAAGCACCCCTAGGTTACAAAAACGGTGAGTAGCATACTCTTTAATCTTAGTTTTTCTAAACAAATATATGTTTTATGATAAAATTGAAATGTTATGTAAACTACATATGTATGTTTGATCTCAAAACATGGAAACAGAGTACTTATGTTCTAATTTTAGTATATTTGAGCTTTTATGATATTTTTGATGTTGTGGTGCTCTGGCACTTAGACTAAAATTTCGAGTAGCCATCTGGGCCAGGTGGTTGTTCTACAATATTGATGCTATAATTTTGGATTCAAAGGTTCTTAAACGCCACAGACTGCGCTAGTCTAGCCTGGATTGACGACCCATGGTTGTAGGCTACACAATGTAATAGTGCCTGACATGTTTTGTGGATTTTATGTTTTGATGATTTTACTACCCTCAGACATTGTCGGTTGTGCGCACTAAATCAGAGTTATATACGACATAGCATAATTTATGATTCTCAGTAATTGCTAAGTTTCCTTTGAACTTGCCTCTTGTGATATATTGATGAACTAAAGGAAAATAGTTGGCATGAATAAATTTACTTCTTCTATGTTGTTCTACTATTGTTTTATGGATTTTTTTTCATACAGTTGAGATGAGATGAATTTTTTGTGATGGTTTTGTCTTGGTTTTCTATAAGCAAATAAATTTTCTAAAGGTGTTTTATGCATAGTATTATTATAAACTGCTCTGTTTCCACTAAGTTTAAATTGTATGATATTCATTAGGAACTCGTGTTCTCATACTTTTTATATTTTGCAGATTTCAGTTAGATTTTCTTACACCACCATCAAGATATCACTACACTTTAGTTGGAGGTTGAGCTAGTAGGATTATCTTATATGGGTTAATGAGTTATAAATTATGTACTTCATAACAGACTTTGGTCACTAGCATGAGTGGAGAGGTATTAGAATTGGGATTTGATATAGTGGTGATGTATACATATATTTTGCTAGCTAGTTAAAGCAAGTTTATGAATGCATGGTTGGAAATTGTGTGAATGTTTTATGCTTCACTATTTGAATGGAATTATGCATTCTAGAGGCATGTACATAAATACATATATCTTTGTACAGATGATAGGTATCACAGACAGATTTTTAGATAGGGGTTACAATAGCCGTCATCTTGTCGAATTTTAGACTCGGTTGTAGGCAGTTGTTGTCTTGTTGTCACATTTACTTAGGCAAAGGAGGGGCGTGACATATTCTACTTGTAACCCCATCCTATGTATACATATTTTTAATTATCATTGTTTGTTTACATCCTACTATGCATTTGTGTCTTCCTTATTTTTTGTTTCTATTCCCAAATTAGTTCAAAGGGCACTTTCTTATCTTGAGCAGTGAGAAGCAATGACAAAAGAAATAATTGTGTTTCATCCTAATGGCACTTGAGATTTCGTTACTTTGCTTCCTAGTAGATCTGCTATTCTTTGTAGTTGGGTTTATGCATTGAAAGTTAGTCCTAGTGACAAGATTGATCATAACATTGATTATTTTGTTGGCATAGGATATTATCAAATTTGTAGGTTTGACCACGCTTTTACCTTCTCTCTTGGGATTGAAATAACTTTAGTCCACTTGATTCAATCTCTTGTTACCATGAGGCATTCTCATTTCTATTAACTTGCCTTTCCATGTGCATTTTAAACTTCATCAATCAGCTTAAGCATCTTGGTACTTGGATTCCATGAGGTTACATTCCTCCTAATCATAGAAAATAGATCTCTGTGTTAGCACTTTGATAAATTCAATTTACATTATACTTTTGTGCTTAATTTTATTGGATTTATCAAGTATTTTCCACTATTTGAGGCTAAAATGGGTTTATATTTGAATAAATTTGTTAAATTCTTCAATTGCCCATTAATTGAAGTAATATGAATGGATTTAGTGAATGTTGAACAATCTTATATTAAATTTCAAATCTTCTCATGTAGGTCAATTTGGGGCTTTAATAGGTCAAAATAGAATGTGAAGTATGGAAACCAGTTTCAAGACTTTAATCTATTCCAATCCAACTTAACAAAGTTGCTTGAGGTGATTTTTAGTAAATTTGAGGGAATTTGTTGCTTGAGATGAAGTGAAATTAAGTTTTCAACTTTTCAAATGAAAACTAAGTCATTAGAGGGTCAAATCAGAAAATAAGGTTTGGAGACCAAGCTTGAAGCTTTTATAGAGTTCATTATAGCTTAACAAATTTGCTTGGAAGGGTTTTGGCTCAAGCCAAGCTTCATTAGAGCTTAATTTCAAGGAAATGTTATTTTTGAGGTGCAAATGGAGTTGCAACAGTAGTAGCCCAGAGAAAAATATTCATAACTAGAGCTAGAAGACTCGGATTGAGGCAATTCAAGAAGTTTTGAAAAAGGCAAGAAAATGATCTACAACTTTCATGTTTTGCCCTCAGTCTAGTTTAGCCCAGAAGGCCCTTGAAAATAAGCCAATGTGCAACAGCATCAACTTTATTGCTTACTGCTGTTTTAAAGAAAATATCATAACTCTGGCTACAAAATTCAGATTGAGGTAATTCTTGAGGCATTAGAAAGCTAAGAGAGAAAGCTAAAACTTTCATGATTTGATTTCAATCCAGTTCTGCACATAAGACTCTCAAAATTGAAGGAATAGAAGTTGGCAGCTTGCAAGAGTAGCAACAGATTTTAGAAGATGCAGCTTGGAGAAGAAAATTCATATCTTGAGCTACAAAATTTGGATTGGGATGATTCAAGATGTTTTGAGAAGCTGAGAAATAATTCTACAATTTTCATGTTCAAGCCTTGATCAAATTCAGCATATGTGCTCAAAATTGAGGAATAATTTCAGCAGTACTGTAGCAGCAACAACAGTTTTATTGTTTGCTGCTGTTTTGGAGAAAGAATCATAACTTGAATTAGAAAAATCAGATTGTGATGATTCAAAAGGCATTAGAAAGATAAGAAAGAATGCTACAACGTTTATGTTTTGGCCTAAGTCTATTTCAATTTGTAAGATATTCGAAATTTTGAAAGAAGCAAACAGACTTGCAAATTTAGCAGCAACATCAATATCAGAGTTTGTAGATCCAAGTCCAAACACTCTTGACCCGAATGGAGGATCCAGATCCACGTCATGACCCTAATTTGGGATCTAATTGAGTTACAATTCTTGTAACAATGCATGACCGTTGAAATTCAAAGCAAACCAGCCAGACCATTCTATTCTGTCAAAAACCAACAAGATTGATGATTGTTTTAGAAAAGTTGCTGCTATCTAGGCACGGGCTGTGCAAAGGATGGTAAGAGTTGGTGATAAAGTGATAATGAAGGGTTTTCTCTTGGAGGTTTTTAGCTTGACATTTTACAGCAGAGTGGAATACGAGGGGGGAAGATTTTCTAGGAGCTAGTTTTACAGTTGCAGAGAGAGGTTGTGTGGGCTGGTTTTACAGAGAAAGGGGCACGAAATACAGGAGGGAGGAGCTGAAGAAAGGGAGAAGAGAACTAAAAGAAAAGCCTATAGATTTTCTCTCCAGCTTAGCTCTTATCTCTCTATTTTCTGTCAACATTTTCAAAACACTTCTCTAGTTGTATTTTCATTCTAAATGCATGAACCCATGATGAATGTTGAATGTATTGTTAATGTTTTATGCAACATGATGGGGTAAAACTCTTTGTTGGGGAAATGGTGTAGCTATACCACCTAATTTTGCTTGATAATATGCATTGAAATTGTTGATTCTAGGACTCTGATTTTTTTTTTTTTTAGTTTGTGAGCTTAAGGGTGTTTGCAAGATATTATGATTTTCAGTTTAGTATGGCATGTCAAGAAGGATTAAGTTGAAATTTCAGATTATTTGTAAAGCTGATTTTGTGAAAAATTGAAGAAAAACTGAATTAATGGGATCAAATAATGCTAAGCTTAATGCTATTCAGTTTATAATTGGTATTTTCAACCTTTTTATCGTCCAGTAGGAGTGGCTAGGTGAGATTTATTGATTTTAATTGAATTGAATTTTGAATGAAATTTTCAATTACGAGTTAATGCACTGTTTGACATAGTTAAGATTGGGTAGTTCGGTAGAATGCCTAATTTCTATTGTGTGGCCTATTTAGGTAGTCTGGTAAGATGCTTAACTGAAAAGGATTTCACTAATCTTAATGCATTTTGGAATTGAGTAAATTAGGCAGAGCTCGGTAGAGACTGATGAAAATATTCACTTTTAAGATAGATTAGCTAGTCCCGTATGAAGGTTAATAGTTTTGAAAATCTTGTCATCTCATATTTTAGTAACCCTAGGTTCTATTTTAATTCATAATATAAAGCAAAATTAAGGTGGTACTAGTGAAATCATCTTCCCCAACGGTGTCTCTTGCATATTTTCACCTAAATCTCTCTCTTGCATAATCTCTTAATTTTTCTCACTAGTTAGAAATTTTACTTTCTATTTTTATTAAATTTTTCAAACTCACTTTTCTCTCAATTAATGCCTGAGTTAGGTCAAAATTTGCAAATTAATCAAAATCAGTCCTCGTGGGATCGACACTCTACTTCATCACTTTATTACTTGTAATGGCTAGTGCACTTGCCAATTAGGTGTGCTAGGCGCGCAACACACTTCCACACAAGGATCTTTGATTTAATATGTGGTTAGGCCCTTAAGTTCATGCCGAGGATTGTTTACACCAAATATTGCTCAAGAACATTAATGAATCTTGGCCTAAACCCAAATTTGCTCCTCCACCTTTGCGTAACCATCACTACAAGAAAAGTGTCTATTACTTGCGAATTTTTTATGCGGATAGTTTTTGCATGTAATTCTGCAAATTTTACTATCGATTATCTAAAACCTAGTGTTTGAGGAATTTTTTTTTGTGAATAAAAAATTTGAAGGAAAATCCATTAGATATTTGCTCTGAGAAATATATTCCAAGAAATTTTCACAAAAAGGCGAGAAATTTTTTAATTTTTATGTTCACATAGGGCCTGTGAGTTTTGATAAGGATTTTGTATTCTCATGAAATTTTGCATCAAAATTCA
Organism: Thlaspi arvense; assembly: GCA_911865555.2. Lineage (NCBI taxonomy): Eukaryota > Viridiplantae > Streptophyta > Magnoliopsida > Brassicales > Brassicaceae > Thlaspi > Thlaspi arvense. The sequence goes on from CAJVSB020000853.1 coordinate 237,323, forward strand.
CAAGTAATATTTTTTAGGCAATTTCCTATGAATATTACTTGTAATTTTATGTGCAAATTCTTTTCTTAGAGAATTATTGGTGAACTTAGCTACAAGGAATTTACTTGGGATTTTTTCATGAGAAATTTTCCAACATATCTTTTTCGTGGGTAATTCCTATGAATTTTGTTATAGATAATCTATAATCTAGTGTTTGAGGAACTTTTTTTTCTATAAATAAAAAATTTGAAGGAAAATCTACAAGAAATTTGCTGTGATCCCAAGGAATTCTCGCAGAAAATCTTCTTGCCAAATGGTGGGAAATTTTTTTTATTTTTATGTTCACATAGGACTTATGAATTTTGGTCGGGATTTTGTATTCCAATGAAATTTTTATATCAAAATCCACAAGTAATATTTCTTATAGAATTTCTTGTGAATATTACTTGCAAATTTATCTACAAATTCTTTTCTTAAAGAATTATGTGAAATTGGCTACCTAGGAATTTACATGGGGATTTTTTCATGAGAATTTTCATGCGAATTTACTTGTAGATGTTAACCATTTTTCTTTTATAATTTTCCCAAAAACATTTATTGATGGAGATTTTTTAAGGTTTCTAACAAGTACTTTTGAGTTAAATAATAATAATAATATCATTACGAAATTCATGGCCTAGTTCTTTTAGTTAATTTGTATAAATTAAAAATTATAGTAATTTAATATATTATTATTTATAAATTTTTAACTTATAAAATTGTAATATTTTGATTTATAAACTTTTTAAATTCAAACTAAAGGCAAATATATATCGATTCACTTGTAACTCTACCCTTTTATAACTATGTTATACAATTTTATATATAATAAAATAAATATAAATTATTTAAAAAGCCTAAATGACAAATTGTAGTATAATACCCCAATTTAATTACACGAATTTAATTGAATGAAATTACTTGTGTCGCTCATCACTTTGTCACTAGATGGTGGGTGCATGAAAGTGCGTTGGTAACATTAACATTGCTGATAACGCCTTATCTAAACTTAACAAGCAGAATAGGACAAAGATTGCAAGTTGACCACACAATCTGACCCAGTAGTCATGCTCAAGGGTTGACAAGAGAAAGAGGGAGACAAAGAGACCCACACACAAAGAGAGAGAGAGGAGAGAGAGAGTAAAAATAATTGGAGCAGCTTTCGTAGTAACTTTTTTTTGGCTTCTTGTTTCCACAATTAGATGGCTCATCCTCTAGTCAAACTTTCTTTATTAAAATCAATGCCCTAAAATTGGTGGTGAATATCAAAACTTAGTTCCATTATCTCTTAAATAACATTATTGTAATTGAATTTCTAAACCATATTTATTATTTCTTAATTTATTGTTATATCCACATATATCATCTTTTATGATTGTTATATTTAAATATGAACTTATTTGAAAAAATAAAATTTATTAGTCAATGAATTAGAAAAAAAATTCTTAAAAAATAATTATAAATTACTAAATTGCAACATAAAATTAGATTCTATGTAAATCTATAATTGGAACCATGGACTCATGCTTTCAAATAAAACCAATCAGTTGTAGGCAAATTCATCACAACTTTTACACAACTTCACAAACCAAAATCCCGTAGTCTCACGAATACATTTACACAACATGAATAAGTTATACGATTGCCAAGTAGCTACAATAAAAATACATTTCCATAAAAAAATTATTAAATTTCATTTATACCTTTACTAGAATGTGAGACAATATCCTCCTCGCCACTTTCAGTCTTAGCCTTTGCCCTTCCTGAGCCCTACAATTCCTCCTTTTTTCTCCCATCGGCCGGCCGTAATGTCCTGTGATTTTCAACATTAATGCCTTCTCACTCGCCATTCTTTCAATCAGTGCCCTTGCCTTTCCATTTGAGCCCTAGAAGTTTTCTGCATTATAGTTACTATACTTCTGCGATTTTTCTATACACCCATGCTCTCTAGTCACAAACTCTCTTGGTTGGTAGCCACCCATGCTAGTAAGCCCTCTTTTTTCCTCCCCCTACTGCTTTGAAATTTCTATTTTTTGGTTTGTGTTTTTGAGAATTGATTTGGGTTGTCAAAGTCCTTTGTTGCGTGAGATGTTCTGTTTTGTTTAATTGCAAGATGCGATGTTGCAAGGTGCTATGTCTTGGTTAGTTGCAATATGCTTTGTCTTGGTTAGTTGTAAGATGCTTTATGTTTTTTGATGCAAATTACTTTGTATTTTTTTGTACATTGGCTTCATTGAAAGAATCTGCTTTTCATGCAATGAGGACCCCATGTGTTTGTTTAATGGTCACATTACAAAAAGCTACTCATCAGGTGATGTCTCCATGTGTTTGTACATTGATTTCATTAAAAAAAATCTACTCATGAGTGATGAGGACCCCATTACAACCATGTTGTCAATTAAGGCCTAACCCCTAAAAAGTTAAAATAAAAAAAATGCAAAAGCTTGTCTAATAATATAAATTAATTAACAAGCCAATAAGAAGAGCAAATATTGGATATGGAACTTAAGGGGGTTGTTTGATAAGAGAGATTTAAAATTCTAGATTGGTTTGAAATACTAATGTTATTTCATTAGCTAAATGTATAAATTTACAGTCTATTTTTCATCTTTCTATAAAGTAGATGAAGTTATTTGTAAAAATTTGTATTTTATGGGATTAGCATGATGTCATATGCCAAATATAATTTTGTAGTTTTCTTAATGTTGTCTAATCCTCTAACAAAGTTAAGTTAGGATTCTTTTATCTCAGAAGCTCCTAGTAAATATAGAGGTGTAATCTTTAAATTATCGCTGAGCATTTTTACAATAAGACAAGGCAAGGAAATTTTGAGTCTTTGATTACTTTGACCCGACTAGAGTTCTTTGTTATTCATTCAGTTCAATTAGTTATGCAAGACTTATCAATTTTCTATCATTATGGCTTTCCTTGGCCATGAGAAAATATTATTGTGTTCCAATGTAGATTTACTATTTGTAGCTCTAAGGAAGTCAAGGATGATGTAGAGTATAATTAAAGGAATTAGGATTCTAGACCCTATGAAACAACAAATCATACCCCTACCCCAACACTTATAGGAGGCAGAGGCAACTCACGTCTTTAGTGTTACTAATATGAGATGGATCTAGAAAAATGGGGTTTCTAGTTATAATCCATAAATGATTTGTGCATATATTTTACAGAAATGAGAGTTTACCAAATCATGGGTGATACATATAGCATTAACATTCTCCAAAATATGCCAACACCACTGCACCCACCTTCCACTACTATCCACATCAAGCCACCATGTCCACTATTCCATCGCCACTGGTAGACAAATTTCTTAAATTATACTCTTAGTAACATGTCCATCTTGTTCTGCACATTTCTCCTTTGCTTGACATTGGTGAATCTGGATATTTATGGTCTTTGGATTGTGGTGTGTTTTTATATTACTTATACTTGAACATATGAGAGGTTTTTTTTTTTATTTTTATTTTTAGTTTTTGAATGGGTACGCTTGGCAGAAGAACAAAGCATTTTTAGTGAAATTGCTATTAAAGATAGTCAAATAACTGCATCAGAGGTTTTTGGAAGAAAAAGCATTATACCATGTCAATTTTCTTCATGAGAGTATTTGAAAGCATTGTTGCATGTATCCAAACCATCTTAATCCATTCTCTCTTTTCATCCTCCAAGGTTCAAATGTGACTACAACATGGCCTATGGCTGTTTTGATGCAATGGCACAATTTATGAAGGGGATAGGCATCTAAAAACAAAATCCCTCATACTTATTATAGGGCAAAGAAACTAGTGTCAGGACTTGGCTTAACTAGCCAAAAAATTGATTGTTGTATTAGGGGATGTATATTGTATTACAAGGAAGATAAAAATTTGAAGGAGTACAAGTTTTGTCAGGGACCTCGTTATGAAGCTTGTAAATCGTGCACACGAAAGCATAAAGAGGTTTCTTGTAAGGCATTGCATTACTTGCTCCTTATTCCTAGACTTTAAAAGTTATATGCTTCTAAGAGCTCTATGGGGCACATGAAGTGGCACCATGCAAATTCTAGGGAAGATGGCATGTTATGTCACCCTTCAAATGGAGAAACATGGAAACATTTTGACTAAATACATCCTCACTTTGCTTCAGAAGCTTGAAATGTTAGACATGGTCTTTGTGCCAATGGCTTTTTACCTCATAGCTAATCACCTAAATCATACTCTTGCTAGCCAGTAATTGTTACTCCATACAATCTTCCTCCTGAGTTGTGTATGACCACCTTTACATGTTCTTAACATTTATCATTCCAGGTGCAAGTAACCTAAAAAGTAAAATTGATGTGTATTTACAGCCATTAATAGATGAGTTGCAACAATTATGACATGAGGGTGTACCAACATATGATATCTCAAAGAACCAAAACTTTGTCATGAGAGTAGCACTTAAGTGGACTATTAATGATTTTCCAGCATTAGGCATGTTGTTAGGGTGGAGTACAGCTGAAAAATTAGCATGTGCAGCTTTCACATTGAAAAATGGGAAGACAATTTCTTGGTTTGATTGTCATCGTCAATTCTTACTTATTGATCATGTTCTTAGGAAAAACAAAGATGGGTTTTACAAAAACAGACAAGAAAAATCAAACCTCCTCCAAGGTTAGTGGGTGACCAAGTTTGGGAAAGAGTTAGGGGTTTTCCTAAGATAATTGAAACATGGATGCAGCAGCATTTTCCAGGATATGGGGTATCTCATAATTGGACCAAAAAAAGTATATTTTGGGATTTTCCATACTGGAGAACCAACTTGATGCGACATAGTCTTGATGTCAAGCATATTGTGAAAAATGTTTTTGATAATGTGTTTCATATTGTTATGGAAAATACAGAGAAAACTAAGGATAGAAAGGAAGTAAGGATAGACTTGACAGAGTATTCTCAAAAAAGGATTTGGAATTGCAACCTCGACTTATCGAGAAATGGGAAAAACACAAAGCTAAGTTTGCTTTGACCATGGACCAAAAAAATGATGCATGTAAATATGTCACACCTTGTCACAACCCAATAGAGGGGCACGTGACCGGCACTAGGGTATACCTAATACCCTAGTTAGCCCGAAGAGTCACTACTAAAAGAATCATAAGTGTGGGTTACTCTAAAAATTTCAACGAAGTCTCCCCTAAAAATTAAACATTCCCAAATTTTTCAAACCTGCTAAAGAATACAATATAAACTAATAGCGACCTTCAGACAATTATATATTGCACAATTATATTCTAAATCACTAATATAAACTTGAGGCATTCTCTATAAAAGAACTAAGAAGAAACGATGTATCAATACTACAAAGCATGACTAGACGATGCAGCAGAAACAAGAATCTTGCCAGTGGGCAAATGGAGCAATTCTATGAATACATTAACTTTAAACTACTACAATGGAAGCAATATAATGATAACGAAATAAGTATACCCAAACACACACAGACACAGGCTCACCAATGATGAAACTTCCCTAACAAGCAGACGAAACTGAACCTAGAGGGGAAAAAATGAAATGGTGAGTTGTGAAACTCAGTGAGCAGTAATACATATACTTAACATGTTTGGGCAAGCATCAAGTTAAAGCATTTAATAATTTATTTTCCAAGCAAATCAAGATATTTGAAATAGAATCATATGTGGGAACCTCATACATATCAAAATCCATCGTATAGTATGATAATGGCATGGGAATATCAATATCACAAAGGTGGGGCTGAAGGCCTCCAATCAAATCAAAGTCACTATGAGCGCGCAATAACAGAAACTGAACCGTACGTGTGGCCAAACACGACGGGCTAACATCATTACCCTGCCAGTTAGGGTCAAGTGCACCAAGGCTAGTAATGCCCTACTAGCTAAGGGTATCGAAATCTCCCAGCATACAAATATAAAGCAAATCATGTAAATGATTCCCTTTTTATTAGAATTTATCAAAAACACATTTATCGAAATATCAGAATGCACGTAAAGTAAAACATTACTTTCAACACATAATTTGAAATCCATTGAAATTCAAGGTCACGAACATATTTTTCAAGATACTTGTCCCTTTTTATAATCAGTTAGAAAAGCAAAACATATTAGATGATTTCACCAAACTATTTTGGAATACAAAATTCTCAGTTGAAACCATAAAAAATAATAACATATTTGAAGTTAATGAACATATTGATCACACGAAAAGTATTTAGAAAAACTCATATTGAAAATAGGTATTACTACTCACCATCCTAGCGACGACAATATATTTGAGCTTTTAAACCACCACGACCCTTGGTGTCGAGAGACTACTATTTCAGGAACCTACACAATCAATTAAGCATGCTTAGAGACCTTCACCAAACTTTCTCAAAGAACACCCAAGCTAAGTTTAATACCAAACCCGCACAACCATACAAGCCCTTAACTCTCCTTGTAGTTTCCACTCTTGTTACCCATAAAGAAAACTGAGCTCTAGACTGACAAGCATGGACTCTCTTACTTAGAAGTCCTAGGCCAAAAGCAGTATATATATATATATATTTTGTATGTACTCGTGGGGTCTTTCAACCAAGAAACCGAAACAAGGTGACAGATCTCTATATATTTCACTAATGTTGGTTCACTACTTTCTACCATTGTTCCAACACATACTTGGGCACACATATACGCGCAAATGTGTATATATATATATATATATATAAACATATATTTAGAGAAAGAGAGCTCACCACGCACAAGGGGACGACGATTGGCTGACGCACGAGCTAAGGACTACAAATCACCTAGTGGCAAAGGGTTAGCGCAGGACAAGGGCGGTGCACCACTGAGCGGTGACAAAATGTGGCGGAGGCGGTTGGCTAGTGGCGGAGCAGATCAAAAAGTGGATAATGTAGATCGATGACAAGCGACAGCCTGATCAGTGCTAGTGGAAGTTGGGCGGAGATGGAGGAAGATGAGTGGCAATCGACTGAGGAGGAGGAGGAGGAGAAAAAAGAGAGTAGACTCACTAGAGAGGGAGGTCACTGGCGGTGAAACAAACCGACAACTGCCATCGTTTGTGAAGGAAAGGAGAACAAGAAAAGGAAAGGGAAAGAAAAGAGGAAAAGGGGCGTGCGGCTAGGGTTTTCCAAACCCACAGCTTTTTTTTTCTTTTTTTACAATTTAGTCCCTCACTTCTGCTCCCCTTCCAAAAATAGCCTCATAGTTCCTACTCTTTCAATTAGGGGCCTGGGTTGTCACATACTTCCCCCTTTAAAACAAAATTCATCCCGAATTTTAAAAGAAGCATAATTATCTCGATTCAATACATCTAACCAAGAACAATGACGACTTTGGGTTATTATTGAGAAGTAAATCAACTATGAACAAACTCTTCTCATCGTCTAAGGCCTCATTTCTACCAAGTCAATATTCATATGTTTCATGAACTATACAAATTGCCCATTGCCTAATGCATTTGGGATTATTAGATGTTTATCTTATTACAAACCAAAATACTTCTTTAAAAGATGTGCCCCGCCATCTTGAAGCAGTTCACTAGGAGGTCATTAATAAAATTACAACTTCTATTCCTCAAATCTTACACGTTCATTGAACATGAAGAAATTATTTTATTTTATTTTTTTAACTCAACAGTTTAAGTAATCTGATTAAGGGCATCATTAGACTTGCAAGGCAGAAGTGATGTGTCTATTGCTCCAATTCCATCTTGGTTGGATAGATCCATTACTCTTTTCAAACTTAATTTATGAAAAACAGATGAATTGTTCTGAAAACTTGTAACGACGATTGATATCGAATAGAATCTTAGGAGTATGATATGGTAAATGTCACAATCAAAGGAGATTAACTCAACTATAAGGGTTCTAACGAAAGAAGGAAGAGATAAGTGTGACCTAGTTGGGTTAGATGGTTTGTATGATCTTTGTTCAAGCACGCTTGGTTTAGGAGTCCTGTGGGAATCTTGCACATTACTGCTAGTATGATTACAATCTTTGTGACAGAGATTGAAATGTGTGACCACTAAATGCACCTCTAGCTTCCCAAAGTCTATGGGCAATGCTTGTACTCTTGTGTCTCTCAAGCAACCAACATGTATTCCTTGTGCACATAGGCCTTTACCCAAAATCTCAACTACGAATTAACAATCGACTTAAATGCTCAGAAACCCTTAGATTTATCCGTAGCCACATTATTACTAACTTCATGCTATGTCACCACATTCTTAGTTGCCAACTTACTTTTGGATAGAACTATTGCAGAAAAACTCTAAAGGCTACAACATGAATACAGTAACAAATAAGATATTCCATATCTAATGACAAATGCATTATTCGGAAAACAAGTCGACAAGCTAGCACTGAAGCACCGACATGCTGACAAAAGTTGAATCACAATCATCTCTAGGTATGATTTCAACCAATAAACATTCCTTAACCATTCTTTGGGTCTCTCTTTGCCTCATTAGAAAGGAGGCCTAACCACATTGATTTCTCTACCTCCAAAAAAACCAAAAATTTCCCTTCTATTGTAGTACAACTTACCAATGCAATTTGCAAAACCATAATAGCAGCAGCTCATCCTAACATTACCTTGAATTTCGAATCGGACCCCCCAAACAATTGTAATGGTAAGGCAACTCATGCAAGGGAGGGATATTCTGTACAACAAAGAGTATTATGTGGGGCATTCTCTTATCATCCTGTTCATAGAGGCCATTTTGTGCACCGGAGTTGGGATAGTTGTGATTGATGATTCTCCCAACATTCCATAATTTGCTACACCAATGGTATAATCACCGTCCTCCAAATCTTCAATACGACTAGATTGTACATCGCAATTTGGAGTAAAAAGTCCACTGCTGGTAGAACAAGCAATGTAATTTGCCTAATATCACCGACTACTCGTCATCTCGTCTTTGTTTAGCTTCCTTGTCCTCAAAAACTTTTCAAATACTCACATATAAAACTTCCTAATGCAACTGAAAGTAGATTCCTGAAACTTGGAATATCTCCACTTGAATATTCATTCCTTGTTAGTGACTTTATTATAACAAGAAGAAAGGCACATGCAAGAAGGACCATACTCCTAGACTACTCACCTCGACTATAGTTCCAGACTATCTCATTATGTGGTCTTGTACACTTTTTCGTTACTTGTTCAAATACGTGCATAGCATTCCCCCACACTTTCTCCTAATTACTCAAATAATTTAATATCTAACAATTCTTAGCATTAGCTAAAAAGCCAACCTCATCTAATAGCACAAGGTACGGAGTTGGTCTTGTATTCCCAATCATCGCAGCTTGTGCACATACATAGGAGTCATATTGCCCTGAATGACATACTTTGACGTCACAAATAGTATCTGATGTTACATTGTCAGGTAGAGATAGTTGGCGATTCTTTTACACAATAATCACTACAAATTGGCATCTATGTATCATTCTGAAACTCGCAAGCCTAAATAACTTGGTCAAGTTTAATATTCAAGATTTGATTGAATTGTGATTCACTAACTTCGTCTTGAAATTTATAATTTGCTCACATCCCCTCCTCCTTGAACTAACATAGAAGTGCAATAAAAGCTCTCTTATAATGCCATCATCATCTTTATCAGACACAGACTTAAAAAAAAAATTTATCATCTCAACCTTGGGTGATTGTGTGAACAAATGTCATATAAGTTGATGCTAATGATCATTACTTAGAGCAAACGACTGCGGCAATTAATGTCATATCCAATTGGCCAGAAAAACCATGAGAAATAGCTATTCCAAGAATTATGGTGGGGAAATTTCAATAAAAGAGGAATGAAGTGAGTGTTCATCAATTGACGACGAATTTAAATCTCTCACTTTTGCATAATCTTGAGCAAGGCTTGACAACTATTGGTCTCCAACCTTTGTGGGAGTCATGCATTGAGTAACAATTCCGAAATAAGCAAAGTTCTTTCTATTAACCTTCCTAACAGACTATATCATGTATTGCTTGTGGTCGGTGCACTTAAGGTCCAAAGACTAAAGGTAGAACATAGCAACTAGAACTCTCACTAAACATTTTATACACATGTTCTTAACCTCTTGAATATAATGCCCCTTTCTCATTTTAAGCTCATATTTACTAAACTATGACATGGTCCAAACGCCCGATTCATCCACAACTCCCGATTCCTGGATTTCACAAATGGGCTCAATAACAGAAATTAAATAGATTTACTAATAGCTAGTGAATTATAAGTTTTCAGCACATGAGTTCCCAAAAAAAAAAAAGAAGTGCACATTCAAGTTAAGTTGTGAAGCCATCATATTCAAGTATCCATAGCATATGCTAATTTAAAAGAACCAATAAGGATTCATCATCTTTCAATGAAGGGGAATTTCAATTTATTAGCAGCCATGTTCAGATCACCTAGTGGCAAAGGTCAGCGCATGACAAGGGCGGTGCATGGCTGAGCGGTGACAACATGTGGCAGAGGCGGCTGGCTAATGGCGGAGTAAATCAAAAAGTGGATAATGTAGATCGATGACAAGCGATAGCCTTATCAGTGCTGGTGGAAGCTGGGCGGAGATGGAGGAAATGAGTGGCAGTTGACTGAGGAGGAGGAGGAGGAGGAGAAAGAGAGTAGACTCACCAGAGAGGGAGGTTGCCGACGGTGAAATAAACCAACAGCTACCATCGTTTGTGAGGGAAAGAGAATAGGAAAAAAGGAAAGGGAAAGAAAAGGGGAAAAGGGGCGTGCGGCTAAGGTTTTCCAAACCACAGTTTTTTTTTTTTTTTTTAACAATTTAGTCCCTTACTTCTGCTTCTCTCCCAAAATGGCCTCATAGTTCCTACTCTTTCAATTAGGGGCCTGGGTTGTCACGCACCTCAACCTCTCTAGCCTTAAGAAGCATGACAGCAGGGCAATAACCAACACACCACCGGGTAAAGTTCGGCAGTATGTTGACTACTATAACCCTCTCTTAACTGGCTTTAGGGGCCCTATATTTGAGTACCTGTTTACTTAAACAACCTCACAATAAATATATAACTTGCAACATTTCATCCAATACAGTCTTTGGCGCATGGTCTTTTCACTAGGGAAATGACCATACATATATCATATAATGCAAATATGACTGCCACTGCTCCAGATGGCTGCCAACATCATGGTCCACTAGCTAAAGCACAAAAACACCATAAACTTGTAAAAATCATAAAATCAAGCATATAATCAAAGTCAAAACATAGCTAAACTACTTTCCATGTTCTTAGTAATAACATACAATTAAGTTTAAAATGATCATTACTCATTGTAAAACATAGTTTTGGACAGTAAACTAGGATTAGGCAGATTCTCACTTATTGTGTATAAGGAGTCTATTTGGGTGCTCTTAGAACTATAGGCCAATGGTGTAGTACAGCTAGATTCTCCTCTCTTATAGGTGGAATACACATACGTGAGAGAAATACTCTAAATGCATCATGGAAAAGCAATACTTATACCCTAGATCATATAATTACAATTTTTCTTCCCTCTTTTAACTTCTGGACTTAACTAAACATGCCCTTACCATTTTCCTCTATTTCAATATCTTCTCATCCATTTTCCTCTAATTTCAACTATAAAGACATCATCCATATTCTAGTCCAACCATGAAAACATAAATCTTCTGAAGTAAAACAAGATTTAAGGGCAATTTAACTGAAAATAACAAGAATCAATCAAAACTTTCCTATAGGTGAGGTTCAACCATCTACCCTTTGTACAATACACAAATCATCACAAATCAATGATTTTAAACTGATTAAAAGCTATAAAATGAAGAAAGCAAGCCAAATATGTAAAAATATTGAAGAACAACCAAAGAAGGCTTGAGATTTAGCCATTTTTTTGTACCTTTTCTCCCTTTTCTTATTGGTTTCCTCTTCTCCTCTTTCTCTCTCTTTGAACTATGGGAATAGCCTATAGAAGGCTCTAGAATAAAGGTTTGGGGCTTTAAATAGGTGAGTCATTTAGGCTCAAATGACCATTTTGCCCCCCTTTATTTTATCATCATCTTTTGTCCTCATGAATTTTTGGACAAGTTTTGGATACCATAGGATGTCTCTCAAATTTTTTATTTTAGAGTTCTAGGAGTTCAAGAGGGTTTAGAGATCTTTGGAAGGGTTGAAAATTTCAAAAATTTTTTAAAAACACAGAAATTGAAATTCGGCACACTATGGCATGGTAATTTTAGTGTCCAGCACGCTACGACACTCTAATTTTAGTGTTTAGTGTGCTATAGCGAACCTAATGCTATGGCATGCATTTTCTAGTGTGCAACACGCTATAACGTTACGACGCGTTGCTACAGTACTGCTATAGTAACTTTTTTTAAAACAAAAACTAACTTTCTCCCAAACCTTCAAATATGCTTTCCTCCTTTCAAAAACTCTTGAAAATTCCCTCAAATTAAGTTTAGAAAGCATGCAAAGTGAGTTTATGAAATGAAAATTTAAAATGGGTTTTGGGTGTTACAATTTCACCTTCCTTGAAAAGAATTTCATCCTCGAAATTCAATTAGTTGCCTGTAGTTGGGAATAGATAGGGATAATTGGCTTTCATGTCATCTTCTCATTCCAAGTCATTTCCTTTTTATTCGAGCTTTTCCATAACACCTTAATAAGTGGCACTTTCTTGGAATGAGTTGTTTCACCTCAGTACCTAGTATTTAAACCGGCTCTATGACATAAGTCAAACTTCTCTTAGTTCCACTAGTAGGGGTTGGAGGACATGAGTAGGATTTGATATAAAACTTCCTCAACATGGAAATGTGATACATTATGTATTTGTGGAAGCTCGAGTGTCAAAACTAGCCTAAAAGCAACTAACCCTTCCTTTTCAATGATGTCAAAGGGTCCAATGTACTTGGGAGTCAGCTTGCCATTCTTGCCAAAACCATGGAGAAACCTTTAGGAATACCTTATCACTAACCTCGAAATGTACACTTTATGCTTTGGGTCTGAGTAACTCTTTTATCTATCTTGGGCCTTTTTCAGTCTTTCTTTGATCACCTTGATCTACTCTACTGTGATCTATACAATCTCTGACCCTAACAACTTTCTTTCACCTTCTTTATCCCAACATATAGGTGTCATACACCTTCTCCTGTATAGAGCCTTATAGGATACCATACGATACTGGAATGATAACTATTATTATAGGCGAACTCTGCCAAGGTAGATGCTCTTTCTAGCTACCTAAAAACTTTATCACACACCCACATAATATATCCTTTAGAGTTTGGATAGTCCTTTCTAACTGCCCATATGTTTATGAGTGGAAAGTCGTACTAAAGTGTAACTTAGTGCCCATAGCTCTTTGTAAGCTTGGCCAAAATCTCGATGTAAACTTTGGATCTCTATTTGATAATATGGACACTGGCACCCCATGTTTACTTACTATCTCATCCACATATATCTTAGCTAATCTATCCAAAGAGAAGGAAGTCTTAATCGGTAAAAATGAGCCAACTTTATTAACCTATCCACAATGACCCATATTGCATTATTTCCTCTCTTGGTCATTGGTAAGCCCACCACAAAATCCATGGTGATATGTTCCCATTTCCACTTTAGGATAGGCAATGGTTGTAGCCTACCCATGGGACCCTGGTGCTCTGCCTTAACTTGCTGACAAGTAAGGCATCTAGAGACATAAGCTACAATCTCTCTTTTCATTCCACTCCACCAGTAATTTTGCTCAAGGTTCTGGTACATTTTGGTGCTCCTAAGATGCATAGCATATGCTGAACAATGTGCTTCCTCCATAACTTGTCTCCTAAGCTCACCAACCGGGGCACACATAATCTGTCTCTAAACCTCAACGTACCATCTTCTGCCACTCTGAATTCACTATTTTGCCCCTTTTCAAATCCTTCCAATATCTTTACTAACTGTGGATCTTTTTTTTTGGGCTTCCTTAATCTAAGTTACCAATGTGGATCTAACTTGAAATCTTGCTAGCAACGCTCCTTGATCCGTCGTTGATAACTATGCATCTAAAGATTGAACTCTAGTAGTAAAGGCATATATACTGCCCTGAGATTATACAATACGCTTGAGGATTTCCTATTCAGGGCATTTGCTACCACATTGGCCCTTATTGGATAGTACTTAATAGTACAGTCATAGTCTTTCAAGAGTTCTACCCATTGCCTCTGCCTGAGATTTAACTCCTTATATGTTAAGATATACTTGAGACTTTTATGGTCTGTGAAGATTTGGCAATGTTCTCTATACAAGTAATGTCTCCAAATCTTTAAAGCAAAAATCACTATTGCCAACTCCAAGTCATGAGTGAGATTGTTCTACTCATGAGGCCTCAATTGTGTAGAAGCACAGGCTATCACCTTACCATCTTGCATCAATGCACAGCCAAACCCCTTTCTGGAGGCATAACTATAAACTATGTACACTTTCCCATTCTCTGGCAGTGTCAACACTGGAGCTGTAGTTAATCTCCTCTTAAGCTCCTCAAAGCTATCTTGACACTCCTAAGTCCAATGAAATCTCTCATTTTTCTTCAATAACTTGGTTAAAGAAGATGCAGTCCCAGAAAAATTCTCCACAAATCACATATAATAACCAGTCAAACCAACGAAACTCCTCACCTCGGTAGTATTAGTGGGCGGTTCCTACTGTACTATGGCTTCTACTTTCTAGGGATCTACTAATACTCCCTCTGCTAAGATCATACGCCCAAAAATATCGCTTCATCTAACCAAAATTCACTTTTACCCAACTTATCATATAGCTGCTTTTCTTTTAGTATCTGCAACACTGTCCTCAAATGCTCTGCATGCTCAGCTCTATCCCTCAAATATATCAAGATGTTATCTATGAATACGACTATGAACTTATCTAGAAAAGGCTAGAATACTTTATTCATTAACTCCATAAAGGTGGCTAGGGCATTAGTTAGCCCAAATGGCATCACTAGAAATTCACAGTTGCCATATCTAGTCCTGAAAGCTGTCTTGGAAATATCCCTTGCTTTTATCCAGAGTTGGTGATAACTCAGTCTCAAATCAATCTTAGAAAATACTGTAGCTCCATGCAACTGATCAAAGAGATCATCTATCCATGGCAGAGGATACTTGTTCTTGATATTCACCTTTTTTTAATTGCTTGTAATCTATGCATAATCTCAAGGTGCCACCCTTTTTTTTAAACAAACAACACTGGAGCTCCCCACGGTGATGCACTAGGTCAATGAACCCCTTTTCCAGTTCCTATAGCTGAATCTTCAATTCTTTCAGCTCTACTGGGGCCATCTTGTATGGAGCTCTAGAAATGGGTTGAGTCCTTGGCATCAAATCTATATTGAACTCCACCTCGCTTTCTGGTGGTAATCTCCATAACTCTTCAGAAAATTTATCTGGGAACTCGTAAACTACTAGTATCTCAGCCATTCAGCCATTATAGGAGTTTGTAACTCATTATCCACTATGTTGGCTAAATAAGCAGCACACTTTTTCTCAAGAGTTGTGCTACTATAAGGGTAGAGATCATATATAAAGGCAACACATGTTCTCTCCTACAAAACATATCTCTCTACACCAAATAATTGAAAGGTCACATCTTTTTTAAAACAATCCACCTTAGCCTTGTAAGCTGTCAACCAATCTATACCCAAAATCAAATCTAAATTATGCATGTCTAACGGTAACAAATCTCTTATAAACTCCATCTATCAACATGTACTCTACAATCTTTATATACACCTTCTACTATCAATGTCCTTCCCACTAGAGTAGAGACAACTATATCATGATCTAATCTATCTACCTTTAACCCCAATCTTTTAGCTAATGCACATGATATATATGAAGATGTAGATCCAAAATTAATAAGGGCATGAGCATCAATGTCAAGGATAGTGAGAATACCAGTAACCATATCTAGAGCTGCTCTAGCCCCCTAATGGATCATAGCATATACCTGCACCTCTGTTGTGGGCTTCCATGAAGCCCTCCCCCGTCTACTAGACTAACCTCTAGTCCCTCTAGCCTACAATCCTTAAGATGTGGTCAGACTGGTGGTAGCTCCATTGCCTTATGCTAACTATGGGCAGTCTTTCTTAATGTGACCTGTCTGATCACATCTGTAACAGACACCCGTGCCCTTACGACACTCTCTTGAATGCGGCTTCCCACAGATAGGAGATTGTGTGATCCGAGTTCTTGATCTCCCAATCGTGAAAACATCTCTACCCATGGCAGTCTTTAAGTCCGAGCTCTACGCCCTTGACAGCCTCCTAATGAGGTCATTATTGCTGACCTCTGGTCCTTTATGGTGGTCATTGTCTGTCTCTTCGAGCCTTGACCCTCTCTCATATTTGATGTGCCTCTTGGTCCACTCCTCTTAAATCTCTCCTACCTCCAACAGGCATAACCTGCCTCAATCTCCTAGATCTCGTGGCACATGCCACCAACTCTGCAAATGTTGTATATGGCTATGGATGTGTCGCCTTATAAATTTCCAATCAGGGATCCTTCTCAAATAGTCTGCACTTATCTTGCTTCTATGCTACAAAATGTGGTGCAAATTAGGATAGCTCGATGAACTTAACTTCATACTTTGCCCTGTTATACTTCCTTACTTTAAGTCCATAAACTTTGCCACCTTTTGGTCTTGATAGACCGAAGAAAAATACTATCTGTTAAATTCTTCCTTAAAACTCTTTCCAATTGAGAACTCTCCCTACTAGTTGTCAAGCTTGAAATGCCATCCACCACTCAAGTGCATGGTCTCTGAACAATAAGGTAGCATGCTGCACCTGTTGATCCTTGGGGCAGCGCATCAAAATCAAACACCCGCTCCACATCCCTCTCCATCTCTCTACTTGTAGAGGGTCTATAGCACCATGGAATTCTACAACTCCAAGCTTATTGGCCTGTTTAATAATCTTCTTTTCATCCAACCTAGTCCTCGAGACCGAAGCACTAGCCTCTTTGGCTGGCCCCACAAAATGAGTTGTCACTACTGCCAGCTCAAGGGTCACTATGGGAGCTAGTGATGTCGGGGCAATTGGTGGGGCTAATGTAAAAGGAGTGTTGGAGTAGTCGATGGTACAGATGGTGCTAGTGGTGGCACTGAAGTAACTAGGGATACTAGAGTCCTAGGTGGAGTAGGATGTGCTGACGGTACAAAAGTTTGAGGTACCGTAGTAGTATATTGAGGGCATAAATCTTGAGGTGGTAAGGGACTTACCTCCCTTGGCATTGACACTGCATTGCCAATAGTGTCTCTATCAGGTGGGCTAGCTCTCTGTTCCCTATACGGCCTACCCCGTCCTCTACCTCTACTTCTACCTCTAGAAGCTTTCTTCATATTTCCTACAAAAATCACAAGTCACCATTTAGAATATAATTATATATACAAATGTAATGCATGAACAATAATCTTAACACTTTTTCCTCCTAGGCATTAAGACCCTCTAGTCATATGCTCTGATACCACTTAAATTGTCACACCTCAACCTCTTTAGCCTTAAGAGGTATGACAACGGGGGTAGTAACCAACACACTATTGGGTAAAATCTGGCAGCATGCCGACTACTATAACCCTTTTCTTAATTGGCCTTAGGGGCCCTATGTTTGAGTACTTGTTTACTTAAACAACCTCACAATAAATATATAACTTGCAACATCTCATCCAACATATGACTTACACATTAGTTCATCTTGTATCAACATTTATAGGAAACATTCACTGCATATCATCCATTAACAACATGTCATGCTCAAATTCATCATGTAAAACATTGCCCATTGCACATCGTCCATTAGATCTCAAAACATTATGAACTTGTTTACAATTGTCCAAATATAAAATGGTCTCCAACACACATCCTATGTCTGTAAGATATAATTAAAACAAACTCTTGTAGCCTAAACCTACTTGGTGCTATGAAGTGAACAAAATACAAGCAATATGAACACCAAGGTCTTAACTAATCATCTCAGCATTTGTAAGAGAAAAAAATATTAGGGTGAGACTAACATCTTAGTGAATAGCAATCCAACTAATCCTAGTGAAAATAGTCAGGTTTTGTTACTATTTTAACAATATATGCAATTCAATAGAATTTCATATCAAGAGGAATAAGAAAAGAGATTTAGCAATATAAAAGCCTAGTTTGTTATTGTGCCTTGTAGTAATGGGAGAGCATGAGTATAAATCATAGAAGATACCATGAAGTATCATGAAAAATCATAAGATTCACAACACATAGTCACATGCATACTCTGGTCGGATGTGCACAACTGAAAGTGTCTAGGGGTAGTAAAATCATAAAACATAACATAGGCCCCAATAGGCAAAATATAGATATGCCAGACGCTACTACACTATATAGCCTACACTATGGGTCACCACTCCCCGACCAAACTAACACAATCTTTGGCACATGGTTCTCTCGCTAGGGAAATGAGTATACATATATCATGTAATGTGAGTAAGACTACCACCTACCCCAGTTGGCTACCAAACATCGTGGTGTGGGAGTCAAAGCACCAAAACATCATAAACTCATGAAAATTATAAAATCAAGCATATAATTAAAGTCAAAACATAACTGAACTATTTTCCATGTTCTTAGTAATAACATACAATTGGGTTTAAAATGACCATTGTTCATTGTAAAATAAAGTTTTGGAAAGTGAAGTAGGTTAGGCAGACTCCTACTCATTGTGTATAAGGAGTCTATATGGATGCTCTTGGAGCAGTAGGCCCGGAGTCTAGTATAGCCGAGTTTTCCTCTCCTACAGGTGGGATACACATACATGAGAGAAATACTCTAAATGCATCATATAAAAGCAACACCTATACCATAGATCATAACTTTTGGACTACAACCAAACATGCCTTTGCCTATTTTTCTCTATTTCAACATCATCTCATCCATTTTTCTCTAATTTCAACCATAAAAGCATCATCCATATTATAATCCAACCATGAAAATATAGTTTTTCTCAAGTAAAACAAGATCTAAGGGCATTTTAACTAAAAATAACAAGAATTATGCAAAGTTTCCTTATGGGTGAGGTTCAACCACCTTCCCTCTCTATAACACACAAATCATCACCAATTAAAGATTGTAAACCAATTTAAAGCTATAAAATGAAAAGAGAAAGCCAAATATGTAAAAATATTGAAGAACAACTAAAGGGGGTTTGAGATTTAGCCATTTTTCATATCTTTTCTCCCTTTTCTTCTTATTTTCCTCTTCTCCTCTTTCTCTCACTCTAGAATTGTGGGAATAGCCTTTGGAAGGCTCTAAAATGAGGGTTTGGGGCTTTAAATAAGTGGGTCATTAAGTCTCAAATGACCATTTTGCCTCCCTTTATTTTATCTTTATTTTTAGTCCTCATGAAAATTTGGACGAGTTTAGGTACCCTATGATGTCTCCCAAATCTTTGTTTTATAGTTCTAGGAGTTCAAGAGGGTTTAGGGGCCTTTGGAGGGATTGAAAATTCCAAAACTTTCTTAAAAATGCAGAAAATCTGATTTGACTTGTTGCAGCGTGCTATGGCACGATAATTCCAATGTCTAGTGCACTACAGCATGCTCATTCCAATGTCTGGTGTGCTATAGTATAGTGGGTCCTGGCACACTACAGCATGCAATTTCTAGTGTGCAGCATGCTGCTACAGTAACTTTTTTTGAAATTTTTTTTACAGTAACCCACTCTCTCCTAGACCTTCAAATATGCCTTCCTCCTTTCTAAACCCCTCAAAATTCCCTCAAATTGAATTTTGAAGCATGAACAAGTGAGTTTATGAAATGAAAATTTAAAATGGGTTTTGGGTGTTACAAAATGGGTGGATGAATTAAAGATGCTTGATGGCTATGCTTCTAACTTAAGTAGATGCATTAATAAGAAGGAGGGAAAGCTATTTGAGATGAAAAGTCATGATTGCCATGTTTTTATAGAACGTCTTCTTTCAATTGCCTTTGTTGCACTTCCAAACTTAATGTGGAAGGCTTTAACATAACTTAGTCAATTCTTTAGAGACTTACGTTCAACAGTGTTATGAGAGGATCATTTATTATTAATGCAACAAAACATTCATATGATGTTGTGCAAATTGAAGCGAATCTTTCCACCTGCATTCTTTTACTCAATGGAACATCTACCAATTCATTTGCCATATGAAGCTAGGATTGGTGGCCCAGTTCAACACCAATGGATGTATCCATTTGAAAGGTAAAAATCAAAGTTTTGTCTCCTTCATATGCTTTATAATAAGTCTGAAAACTAATGACTATTTAATTCATTTGAATTTTATTGTAGGTTCCTTAACAAGATTAAAAAAAATAGTGAAATATAAAGCTTATGTGGAAGGGTCTACATGTCAAGCATACCTTGCTCAAGTGACATCCTTCTTCTATGCCCACTATTTTCAGCCTCGCGTTCAATGTAGAAGAAACCAGCATTGGTCTTGGTGATGAAGGCATTGGAAATCATGAAATTCAGCCAACTATATCAATATTTAATCAACCTAGTCGTACTAATGGCAAGTGTAAAGATCGATATCTAGGTGATAATGAAATAGAGGCTGTCCAATTACATGTTCTATTAAATTGTGCAGAAGTTAAACCATATCTGGTGTAAGCATTAACATAACATGTTTTGTCATATATATTACATAATTACCTATTCATAGAATAATTATATATAGATTAACACTAATGTACTCATGCCTTGTGATGCAGCCTATATGTGCAACATTTGAAGTACTTGTATGGTTATCTTGATGATGATATCATTGATTCACAAATTGAATCTGACTTTTGACAATTGTTTTTATCATATGTAAGCATTAACATAGCATATTTAATGATATCAATAGTAATTGTTTGAATAGTACATCACACTTATAAACTTTTTTTCATTATGAATAGGTCATTGATAATCAACACATGTTACAAAATCCCTATTTGTATGACTTGGCATTAGGACCACTAAGACTGGCAAAGTCATGGCCAATTTATTTTGTTAATGGATACACATTTCGTACTAAGTAATGGGGTGAAGGCAGGACAACATGCAATAGTGGGGTGTGTGTTAGTGACATTGGGCAAAATGAAAACTTAAGTGACTACTATGGTGTTATATATGAAATTCTTGAGTTGGAGTGGCCAAGGCAACCAACACTACAAGAAAATACACATATGATAACAAAAACATTTGTAACTAATTGAAATTTGCCACAATAAGAGGGTTTATTGTACCAAATTTTACATTTTGTTATAAAAGGTCCATATTTGGTTACAAAGAAATAATTCTGTTACTTTAAATAAAATATCGTTAAAATAGATGAACTTTTATATTACAAAGTAGAAAAATGGTTACTTAAATTAAAATCTTGTTACGCTTAATATGGTGACATTTGAAAGAAAGTTTTCTGTAACAAATTTTCTTCCTTTTTGTAACATTTGAAGAAAGTTTTTTGTAACAAATTTTTCTTCCTTTTGTAATGTGGACATTTTCTTGTCAAAAAAGTTCTTATTGTAATGTAAATTTCGTTACCTTAAGTTAGTTGATTTTTCTTCTAATCTGATTACTATGATTCATTTAATTAATTATTAAAGCTTGATTAATATTGTTCATTTAATTAGTTACTAAGACCCAACTAAATTTTAGATCCTAACCTTGATATGATCATTTTAAATATATTCATTTGCAAGTGACCAAATTTCAATGCCATTATTTTTAACCTTTTCAAAACTCTTAACTCAAAGTAATTATCTAACCTAAAAATAAAAAATTTTAAAAAGGATAAAAGGGTTTTAGATTTTCTTTTTCTTTTTCTGGTTTTTAAATAAGAAAGTAAATAGTAGACAAATAAAAGAAAAATGAATGAGTAGAATCTTGAACGAAAATATAATTGGAAGCCAAGCACCAGCCCAACAATTTCATTTCTAGTCCCACAGCTTGCTACTCAAGTTCAGAGCAAGTGCATGGATCAACATACTCCCAAGTATCATTTCACTCGATGAGATTGAATGTGGCTAGCTTTGACAAATTAAATACTTGATTTAAAAAGAATTTATGCTAGAATTTCAAAAAACATTAAATTAAAATTGAAATCTCAAGAAACATTTTAATTAAAAACCAAGAGTTATTTGAATGCTTAAAAATATGAAAATCAAAAAAATGGTTTTAAATTATGGATGTGAAATGAGTGTGTAATGAATGTGGAAGAGAATTCTAAAATATGAGGTAAAAC
The DNA here is from genome assembly GCA_911865555.2 of Thlaspi arvense. Lineage (NCBI taxonomy): Eukaryota > Viridiplantae > Streptophyta > Magnoliopsida > Brassicales > Brassicaceae > Thlaspi > Thlaspi arvense. Next base: position 259,613 of record CAJVSB020000853.1, read on the forward strand.
TAGTTAAACACTTCAATAGAAAATTTAAGAATTTGTTTATATTAATGATTCCCTTCTCAAGATTAAATTAAATAACGATAAAAATCTCATTTTGTTCACATATTTATTGTGAATTTAACAAGTATTTTTCATTAATTTTGAGTAAAAATGGTTATAATTGCAAATTGTCTCTTAATTTTGGAATTTTTCATGAAATAGAGTCTTTATTGAGAAATTTTATGTCTTATAGGTTTATTTTAGCTTGAAATACAATTAATAGATTGATTAGAGGTAAATTATTTGATTAAGTTCTATTATTTTTTTCATTTCATTTTTATCAAATGAATTCAAATTAGTTGATGGGTCGAAATAAGGAGTGAGAGTTGAAGATCTAGTTAGCGGCTCTATTTTGGTCCAATACACCTCAACAATTTTGCTCATGGAGAGTTTTCAATAAAACCAAGTTCAATTGGGATCGAACTTAAAGGAAATGCTATTTTTCAAGCTCAAATAGCCTTATTTCAGCTCTTGTAGTCAAAGTTCAAAAGATAGATCAATCTATAATAACCTGAGATCCATAATAGCCATTGATCTACAGCAATTTAGAGCTAAAGCCATGGCAAACCTAAGGCTAAGAGTGTGCAACCCTAGTTTACAATGCAAAGAGCCCAAATCAAAGGTCCAAACCTTCAAAATTTAGCAACCCAGCACTCAAGGAAAAATACGACCATTTTAGCTAATTTAAAAGCCAATACATTTGAAGCTCAATCTTGTAGAATATAGCTCAAGCCAACCTATTGCAGCACCTATTGTAAATGCAAAGCTTCTCTCTTGACAACTTAGTACCAAAGCCAAGCCGTTGTCAATAGTAGCATTCCAACAACTTTGGACTTCAATTCAACAGTTGGATTCATTTTTAGCAGATAGAAATGCTTCAGATTACAAAGCTTCGTAGTAAAAATTCAGATTTAGAAGTCAAATTCTTTCAACTCAACTTCTGTTAAATAGTTGAAATTGAATTTTCTACATTTTTCTGAATTTTTCTAAATGTGCTTTCTTTTTTTTTTTTTTTGGCAAATGTGGCTCCTATATTCTGTTTAGTGTTATTCTGCTATTAATTAATTTTCTAACTTCTATTCCCATTGTTCACTTTTTTGTCATTTTTATTTTATTTTTTTTTTAGTTTTTTGATTACATTTCTATTCATTTTGGCTTTCATTTAGGACTTGTTTTATGTTGCATAGCTGATGTTTCAACTTTTATATTATATTTTGTGCTTTATTATTTTCATTTCAATTTTTTTTAATGTATATGCTGATTTTGTGTGTTTGTGAATTCATTTTTAGTTATCAAATTCTATGTTTTTGTTTTATTACTCTGTTTTTTTATCTTTGATTGCTTGACAATGCTAATACAACATGCCAATAGATCAGCTCTAGCAACTAAGGGACATGTAGCCTATATTAGAGAACCAACACAATGCAAGTGACCCAATCTAGAAAAAAGAAACCAATAGAAGACCTGTGATATCCAGAACAAAGCACTCGTGACATGTTGCCAAATTGGAGGGTTATTATCTTGATTCTTTGCATCACAAGATTTGGCTTACTATTTTAGAATTTGGAGTGCTAAAATTGGCTTCACAAATTGTATTTATTTTCGTTGAAGTCTGGAGATCATTCAATTTATTCTATTTCTACTATTAAGGGCTATGAGGAGGAGCTGATCTTAGGCTTGAGAGCTTGGGTTGGTTGTTTGATCCTCCAAGCAATTGTCCCGGGGGTGAATTGGGTTTTTATCGTAGAAGCTAAGTAAAAAAAAAAAAAAAAAAGATTGAATACAATTCATCCAAAGTAAATATAAACAATTATAAACAAAATAAAAAGAGTAGAGATAGGAGATGCAAATTCTTTTATATTGGTTTCACTTACAACCCAAGCCTACGTCCACCCTCTCAAGCTCTAACCAGCCGAGATTTCACTAAATACCTTACACTTGATGGAGGCAAAAAATCCCGAATACAAACAAAATCCCTTACACTTGGCAGAGACAAGAAATCCTGATTACAAAGCCTTTAATACGGTGAGTTTTAAACACCAATACAAATAATAGTAGAGACAAAGTAGAAATGTAACAATTCCTCTTAAGTAGGATTGGCTACTACTCATGTACAAAAATAATCTCACTTCAAAGAAGCACTCTTAAGAATAAAATAAATTACTCTATCACTTTTTTATCTAATAATAAATAATGTAGCATAAATAATTTTAGAGAAAGATTGATGAGACTTTGAGAGCTTATTGTTGTATCCTTCTCCCTTCAATCTATGCTCCTTTTATAGCTAAAAGCACCAAAGAGATGTTGGCCTTTGTGGAAGATAAAATCATTTGTCAACAATAACTGCACATTGGCTTGTTTCAAAAATTCAAATAAAATGGCTTCGAATATTCAAAAACATCTTAAAAAATTCTTGAATACTCTGCAATGAGTCTATATTCAAATGCAAAAAAAATCATTGAATTATCATGCATCGTTTGAAAAAAATGATCAAAAGTTTAATGACATACTAGACTGTAAAATTGCTTTTGACAAAAAGTTGTTGGCCAAGTTCAAAAATATCTAAAAATTTGAATTTGTATTAAAAAATAACAAATGATATATTTTTGAAAAGCTTATAATGTCTACTTTCATTCAAAATTAGATTCGTACAAATTTGATTTTTATATTTTGAAATATGATAAAAATATTATGGTATACTCATTTTGTCTACTAATCATGTGGCTTAGCAGAATGACCCATTTTGAAAATTTTATCTATCAATCTATAAGTGTAAAATGTGTATATAATATATACATTTAAAGCTAAGCACGTCTATTTTACAAATAAAATTAATTCAGAATTTTATTTATATCATAAGTTATATTTTATTAATTAAAATTAATATCATGCAGATTTCAATATGGACTTTTTCAAAAGACAATATAAGAAATTGATATAATAAATTGCTTTGATATAAAAGAATATATGAGATAAATTATACATCAAAATAAATATATTTGAGTATAGTTTCATATAAAATTAACTTTGCTATTTTTGAAGTTTTATATAATAAGATACAATTAATTTATTACATACATATTTAATTTGACAATTTTACTTTGTAGCACATGTAGTGTATGTATCTCCAAATAATAAACTCAACAATATAATTTCTCTATATGATCCATTATATAAATATAATATATAATAATTTAATTTGTTTTGTCATTATTAAAATAAACATGAAATCTTGAGGCTAGCAATCTCCCCCTTTTTAGTGATAATAAAACAAATATGCAATGCAAGATATCTATTAAGAGTATATCATGTAAATTCTTCCCCTTTTTGACATCATCAAAAAAAAAAAACTATATAAACTCTCCCTCAATATATGCATGAAAAATATTTAGAGATTCTCCCTTTTCAAAAATGAATTGATGCAAATAATATTAACTATATACTTGAGTCTATAAGACCAAGTTTCCTTTTGATAAAACAAAATCTTTTTTCATTAAGAGGTTTTGTAAAAAATATCTACTAATTGATATTCAATATTCACAAATTCTAATGTTATGTCGCCTTTTTGAATATGATCTCTCAAGAAGTAATGTCTAATATCAATGTGTTTCATTCTTGAGTGTTAAATAGGATTCTTAGATATGTTGATGGCACTAGTGTTGTCACACTTAATAGGAATGCGTTCATAATTAAGTCAAAAGTCTAATAAAGTGTGTTTTATCCATAAAATTTGTGCACAACAACTTTTGGCAGCTACATATTCCACTTCGACTATTGATAATGCAACCAAATTTTGTTTCTTACTAGCTTAATAAACTAAAAATTTTTCAAAAAAATGACAATTCACTAATACTTTTTCTATCTAATTTACATCCTACAAAATCCGCATCTAAATAACTAGTAAGTTCAAATGTGGTTCTTTCAGAATAAAATAATCCTATATTTATAGTTTCTTTAAGATTTTTAAGAATTCTTTTGATGGCATGCAAATGAGATTCTTTTGAACTTGGTTGAAATCTAGCACACAAACAAACACTAAACATGATATCGGAATGGCTAGCAGTTAAGTACAACAAATTATCAATCATACCTCTATATAGCTTAATGTCTATAGATTTTTCATTAATATTTTTATCAAGTTTGATTGAGGTACTCATAGGAGTTCTCATAATTTTAAAATTATCCATCTCAAATCTTTTTAGTAACTCTTTAGCATACTTAGCTTGACTTACCACAGTCCCTTCTTTGAGTTGTTTTATTTAAAAACCAAGAAAGAAATTTAACTCACTCATTATACTCATTTCAAATTCATTTTGCATAAATGAGGCAAATTTTTCATATAAAAATATTCATTAGTAACTCTAAATATAATATCATCAACATAAATTTGAACAATAAATAAGTCGTTATTTTCTTTCCTTATAAATAAAGTATTATTCACTTTTCCATTGAAAATCTATTTTCTAATAAAAATTTTGAAAGTCTTTCATATTATGATCCAGGGGCTTGTTTCAAACCATATAAAGCTTTTGAAAGTTTGTAACCATAATCTACATATTTCTTATTTTCAAGACCCAGTGGTTGTTCAACATAAATCTCTTCAACAATAAAACTATTTAAAAAGGCATTTTTAACATCTATTTGAAATAATTTGAAATTTATACAAGATACAAATTTAAGGAATATTCTAATAGTTTCAAGTTTAGCTACGGGAGTAAAAGTCTCTTTATAATTTATTCCTTCTTTTTGATTGAAACCTTGAGCTAAAAGTATTGACTTATTTCTAATTATATTACCGGATTCGTCAAGTTTATTTCTAAAGACCCATTGAGTTCTAATAACCGTGTGATTACTAGGTTTAGGCACTAATTCCAAACTTTACTTCTTTCAAATTGATTTAATTCATCTTGTATAACTAAATACCCAATTTTTATCATTAATAGCATCCTTAATAGTTTTGGGTTCAATTTGAGAAATAAAAGACAAGTGTTCACAAATACTTTTCAATTGATTTCTAGTCTTTCTACAATCACTAGAATCACCAATAATTTGTTCTATAGGGTGACTAGATTTATACTTTCAAGTATTTGGCAAATCATTAAGTGGAGTTTCATCAAAGTTTTCTATACTATAGGGATTTTTAATTTCTTTTTCCTTATCATTAATATTTAAAGTAACTAAATCATCCTCAACATCATCATATATGACTTTATGCAAAAATAGATTAATTTCATCAAATGTAACATGCAAAGATTCTTCAACTACATTAGTTATTTTATTAAAAATTCTATAAGCCTTACTAGTGGTAGAATAACCTAAAAATATATCTTTATTTGATTTTACATCAAATTTACTAAGGTTATCTTTAGTGTTTAAAATAAAACATTTACATCCAAACACTTTAAAATAACCAATCTTAGGTTTACTATCAAATCAAAATTCAAAAGGAGTTTTCTTAAGAATTGGTTTAATAAGAACTTGATTTAAAATATAACAAGCCGTATTAACCGCTTCGCCCAAAAAGTATTTAAATAACTTGTATTCATTAAGCATAGTTCGAGCCATTCTTATAAAGTTCTATTTTTTCTTTTAACAACTCATTTTATTATGGGGTTCTACGTATAAAATAATTATGCTCATATCCATAAGTATTACTAAGATTTTCAAATTCATTATTTTCAAATTACTTACCATGATCACTCATAAATTTTGAAATCATATAACCTTTCTCATTTTGATCTCTTTTACAAAATTTTAAAAATTGAGAGCATGCTTCATTCTTGTGAGTCAAAAATAATACCCAAATAAATCTTGAAAAATCATCAACAATTACAAAAATATAGAGTTTTCCACCAAGACTAGCAATTTGAGAAAGTCCAAATAAATCTAAATAAAAGAGTTGTAAAGGCCTAGATGTAGAAATTATATTTATAGATTTAAAAGAAGTTTTTTTTTCCCCAATTGGCGAGGAGCACAAATTTTATTTTTATCAAATTTGAGTTTAGGTAGGTCAATGAGTAGTTGTTTTCTTAAAAGTTTAAAAATTATATCCATACTACAATGACCTAACCTTCTGTGCTATAACCATGAATCATCATGTAATGCACTCAAACATTTTATATTTTGTTCCATCAAATTATCAAAATCAATAATATATACATTTTCATCTCTTAAGGTTACAAATACTAGGGTATTATTCTTATTAAAAACCTTGCATACGTTATCTTGAAAAATAATTTTATAACCTTTATCACATAATTGATTAACACTAAGCAAATTATGTTTTAAGCAATCAACAAACAAAACATTATCCATAATGAGGGAGTTAGGGTTATCAATTTCCCCAATGCAAATAATCTTGTCTTTTGCATTGTCTCCAAAAGTTACACACCCTCCATCTATTTTGAAATATAATTAAATTTTGTGTAATCTCCCGTCATATGTCTTGAGCATCCACTATTCAAAAACCATTTATTCTTCCTTGTAGTGCTTTTCATACAAATTTTCTACAAAAATAAATTAGGTTTTGATTTTTATTGCCAAACTTTCTTGGGTCCAACAATGTTATCATATGTTCTCTTAGAAATCCAAATAGATGCAATGTTACATTTTTCTTTCGATTTATAATCATTTGAAACTAAAATATTTTTAGATCCAACTAACAATTTTTTTTTAATGAACAATCACATCCATAATGTCCTTTTCCACCACAATAATAACATGTAATAAAAGGAGTAGATTGATGAGAGCTTTTTACAAAGTAGGTTTTATAAAACTTTTGTCATTGACAAGCTTTGTTTCCCAATCCGGTTTTATCAAAACCATATGTTTGAGTAGCAAGTAATTTATTCAAATTTTCTTTTCCTTGAGTAAATTTAGATAAAACATTTGTAAGCTCTTCAACTCTTTTTCTTAATAGATTATTTGTTTCATTTTTAGATATAGAAGCAAGTTGAGTTTTTAAACTATCATTTTCATTTTTCAAACTAGCAATTTCATTAAAAATATTTGAAAACTTCTTTTTCAAGTTTTTATATTTCTTTCCAAGATTTGTTAATTCATTTTGTAATTTAGCACATGCATACAATAGCTCATCATAAGATAAATTAGAAGTACTAGAAGTAGAAGAATATGAGCTTATCTCATTATCACTTTCTCTAATAGTCATGAGACATAAGTTAGTAATGTCACTTCCACTTGATTCTTCCACCAATCACTTTTATCACTTAGATCACAAGTTGTGACTTTTATGATTTCTTTTTCCTTTTTCTTCTTCTTTAGAAGTGGACAATCCGGTTTTATGTGCCCACGTTTCTTGCATTCATAGCATACAATATCTTTCTTGAAAAAATTTTCTTTTTGATTACCTCAACTTTGTCTTCTTTCAAATTTCTTCTTTTTGAGTAGTTTTGTGACTCTTTTTGCAAGGTATGCAATTTCATCATCACTTTCTACTTCACTATCATTGGAGTTTTCTTTCATGGTAGACTTTAGAGCAATACTCCTTCCTCTTTTTGGTTATTCCTCCTCTTCATTTCTTTGAGTCATTTCATAGGTCATTAGTAACCTCAGAAGCTCTTCAATTAACATTTTGGAGAGATCTTTTGCCTCTTGTATGGTGGTCACCCTTGGAGCCCAACTCTTGGGAAGTATCCTAAGAATTTTCTTGACAAGAATTTCATCATTAAAATTTTTACCAAGAGAAATCATGCCATTAATAATATCCGTAAATCAAGTATACATATCTTTTATAGATTCATTTGGTTTCATCATAAAGAGTTCATATTCATGCTTGAGCATTTGAGTTTTGTGTCCTTAACTCCACTTGTACCTTCATGTGTTATTTCAAGTGATTTCCAAATACTTTGTACTGTTTTACAAGTAGAGACTCTATTAAACTCATTTCTATCTAGTGCACAAAATAATGTATTTATGGCTTTTGCATTAATTGAAAAATTTTTCTTGTCATTTCATCCTAATCCTTTTTATCTTTAGCAATGACTATATTATCTTTAACTATCATAGGAGTGTTGTATCATTCTTCAATAATATTCCAAATATCATACTCTATTTGTTAAAGATAAATAGCCATTCTAATTTTTCCGTAACCATAGTCACTGCCATTAAAGAAAGGTGGCCTAGTAATAGATTGACCCTCCATAACTTCGTGTGCACCAATGATTGCCATAAAGTGTGATCTAACTCTAAAGATTTGTTAAAGTCAAAATTTAGAATCTCGCTCTGATACCAATTGTTGTCCAAAAGGCAACCTAAGAGGGGAGTGAATTGGGTTTTTATCATGGAAGCTAAGTAAAAAGAAAGTTTAAAAGATTGAATACAATTCATCCAAAGTAAATATAAACAATTATAAATAAAATAAAAAGAGTAGGGATAGGAGATGCAAACTCTTTTATAGTAATTCGACTTACTACCCAAGTCTACGTTCACTCTCTCGAGCTCTAACCGGCCGAGATTTAACTAAATCCCTTGCACTTGATAGAGGCAAGAAATCTCGAGTACAAACAAAGTCCCTTACACTTGGCGAAGGCAAGAAATCCCAATTACAAAACCTTTAATTCGGTGAGCTTTAAACACCAATACAAATGATAATAGAGATGAAGTAGAAATGTAGCAATTCCTCTTAAGTAGGATTAGTTACCACTCATGTACAAAAATAATCTCACTTCAAAGAGGCACTCTCAAGAATAAAACAAATTGCTCTATGCACTATTTGATCTAGTAATAAACAATGTAACACAAAGAAGTTTAGAGAGAGGTTGATGAGACTTTGAGAGCTTGTTGTTGTATCTTTCTCCCTTCAATCTATGCTCCTTTTATAGGTAAAAACACCAAAGAGATGTTTGAGAAATGTTGACCTTTGTGGAAGACAAAATCATTTGTCAATAATAGCTACATATTGGCTCGTTTCAAAAATTTAAATAAAATGCCTTCGATTGTTCAAAAAATCGTAAAAAATTCTTGAATACTCTGGAATGAGTCTATTATCAAATGCAAAAATAATCATTGAATTATCACATGCTGTTTGAAAGAAATAATCAAAAGTTTAACGACATATCAGACTATAAAATTACTTTTAACAAAAGTTTTTGGCCAAGTTCAAAAATGTCTAGAAATTTGAATTTGTATTCAAAAATAAAAAATAATATATTTTTAAAAGCTTATAACGTCTAATTTCATTAAAAATTAGATTTGTGCAAATTCCACTTTTATATTTTGCGATATGATAAAATATTATGGTACACTTATTTTATCTACTCACAGTGTGACTCAGCAAAATGATCCGCTTTGAAAATTTATATATATCTATCTATTTATAAGTGTAAAATGTGTATAAATATATACATTTAAAGCTCAGCACGTCTATTTTATAAATAAAATTAATTCAGAATTTTATTTATATCATAATTTATATTTTACTAATTAAAACTAATATCATGCAGATTTCAACATTGACTTTTTTAGATGATAATACAAGACATTGATATAATAAATCGCTTTGATATAACAGAATATATGAGATAAATTATACATCAAAATAAAAATATTTGAGTATAGTTTCATATAAAAATTAACCTTGCTATTTTGAAGTTTTATATAATAAGATATAATTAATTTAATACATACATGTCTAATTTGATAATTTCACTTTGTAGCACATGTCATGTATGTATCTCCAAATAATAAACTCAACAATATAATTTGTTTATATTATCCATTATATAAATATATATATAATAATTTTAATTTGTTTTGTTATTGTCAAAATAAATATGAAAACTTGAGGCTAACACAAGCTATTGTAAGCTTGATTGCATTCTTTGGTTTATGTGCCTTAAGAATTTGAGTTGTCATTCTAGTTTCCCTGTGCTTGAGCTGCATGTTTGAATTTGCTATATGTAGGGAGCTTTGTGAGCTGCAAGCTTGGGACTTTGGAAGGGACATGGCAGCATGGGTGGCTATGGCTTGATTAGTGTTTAGGCCTTGGAGATAAGAGGTTTTGGAATTCCAAATTTGGTACAGGGCAAGTTTTGGTTCTGAAAGTTGTTGGAAAATAGTAAGCTTGCTATTAGAGTGTTTGGGGTTTTGCTTTGGAAATGATCTTTGTAGGCTAGTTTGGATCAAGTTTGGAATTGAGGAATGGAATTATAGCATAGCTATTCTATCGAGAGCTGATTATGGGCCTCATATAATTTGAGTTGGTTACATGGCTAAGAGTTCGGTTGTTGCTACAGTAAGTTGTCATGTAAACTATTGGTTTTAGTAGCATCTGATATGGCCAAATGTTTTGGACTATGGTTGTGGTGACACTTAGTTGGGTATTCAGATGAGATGAAGGGTTGTGTGAACCTGACATGCACTGAATTGAACTAGTTTGTGGGATCTAGAAAGCTAGCCCCAATAAGCTGCACTTAAGCTATGGTTAGGAGGTTGATTTTGGGCTCAAGCTGTCATCTGCATTAGTCATCACTTTGTTCTACAAATTTTAGGTGGTAGGTTTGGTTTACAGGTGAGCTAGGTGTGGCATTGAAGAAGGAATGTGATGGTGGGCCTACATTTGGATAGCAAGGCTTGGGGCTAACAATACTAGTTTGTTGGTGAAGGAATCGGGAGGGGGCATGACAGTAGGCTATGATTTGGTTGGGTAGTTTTGAAAATCTTGGTCTTGAGCCAAATTTGGTTGCTATCATGTGAAAGGTTTAGAGTTAGTTCAAGTCAGTAGCTATTTTAGGAATTGGATATTACATGAGTGGGCATGAATGAACTAAAAACCTACTTTTTTCAGTGTTATGCTAGCTTTACCTTCAGATGTTGATAATCTAGTGAAGGTCTGCCACCAAGAACCATCTTGGGCTATTTTGGATTAGTTAAGGGCTTGTGGTTGAATTGGAATCCACACTTGGCTTGGGCTTTTGGATTTGTTTTTTTCTTTGAGATGGTGATCTAGGCTATTGTATGCTTGGATAGTGGAGGTTTGGTTGGTGTTTGTAGGCCTACTTATTGGCATTGAACTGCACTTTTGGGCTATGAGCTAGGAAGTAGGCTGTTTTGGAGTTCAAAAGCTACTGGTGTTTCTTGGTTTTACTTGTCAAGTGGGCTAGACATGAGGAGCGTTGGGTTGGGGGCTTCTTACTATTTTCAGTAGGCTTTCAAGCTAAATTTTTAGATTTGTAGCACTTGGCCCTTGCTTGCTAGTTTTGACAATGTCGTTGGGTTCAAAGTGGGCCTTAGTTTTGGGAGGCTTTGGAGTTGATCGAGGCTACATCTTCACTTTGGCTATTATTTAGGCTTCTTGGGTTTTTAAGAAGACAGACTTGGCCACATGCTACTATCAAATCTGAACAACTTTGTTATGGCTTTGGGATTTTACTTTTAACAGCTTTGCAAATGGTCTGTTTATGGAATTGGAGTTGCAGAACAAGTGTGGCTGCATTGGCCTTGTTGTCATGGCTTTGGTGTGCTCAATTTGAGGTTGGAGCTGCTAAAAATTAGCCTTAATAGGATTGGCCTTGGCTGTTTTGACTTTGGACATGTTTGAATTGGCTTTGTTATCGTTTACTTCTGGTTTTATGGAGGTTGTTGTGAGCTACAACCCAACTGCAATGAAATACTTTGGGCATGTAAGATTCCTACAGTTTTGCTATCAAGCTAGAATCTGCAAGTTTTCTTTCTTCAATCTAAATTTTTGATAGCTTACAAGCTAAATTGGACTAAGGCTCAAACATGAAAATGATAGACCTTTTACCTAGCTTTCCAATGATTTTTGAATCCAGAATTTGCTAGCTCTTGTTATGATTTTTTTCCATACTACTGTTGCTGAAGAACTGCAGTAGATCTCTGAACTATTGCAGTTGTTTTGCTCAAATTTCAGTGCTTTCCAGACTGATTTAGATTTAGAGAAAACATGAAAGTTGTAGAATCTTTTTCTTAACTTTTCAAAACTTTTTGAATTGTCCCAATATGAATTTTATAGCTCTACATATGAATTTTTTTTTTAAAACAACAGCATGCCGGAAATTCTGCAAATTTGCAGGTCTAGATGACAGAGTTGGATTTTTTGTGGATCTTGAGAGCATAATTTGAGACTTGAAGGCTATTGGAGTTAGAGAGGACTTATGTCTGCTATGGTGTAAGGACTTGGACCCTGCTACCATGGTGGATTTGCATTGAAACCAACTTAGGATCTAATTTTTCATAAGCATTGGCAGCATTTGGGGTGAAATAGATTTGTAGTGGCTTACAAGGTGGAACTTGGGGTTGTGTTTTGATGGATGGCTAGAATTTTTTCGTGCTTCAGATCAGCAGCTTGCATAAAGAATTGGAATGCAACTTCTCTCATGTAAATTAGGCTTTAGAATCTGGTTTGGCAGTTGATGTTTGAGGTTGCAAAAGTATTGTTGTGCTAAATACAGACCTACTAAGAGATTGGATTTAAGGAATGAGAGCTTGTGTTATTTGAAAGGAGTTGTGCTCAAGACAGACTTGCTAAGATGATTTAAGAAATGATGGGTTGTGTCTTTTGAAATGATGGTGAACGTTGTTATAACTAGGATCTAGGGTTGTGAGCTTTAGGTCTATTTAGAAATTGCAATTAGCTTGTCAGAGGGCTAAGTTCAAGTGAGATGGTGGTTTTGGATTTCACAAGTTGGGTTCATGAGCTTGGTTGGACAGCTGCCAAATTAGAGGGTTGATGATAAATCCAATTTACATTATATGTTTGTGCTCAATTTTATTAGATTTATCAAGTATTTTTCACCATTTTGAGCTAAAATAGGATACAAAATGCATAAAATTCTTTTGATTTATTTATTCTCCCTTAATTTGAGTGAAATTAATAGTTTTTAGTAAAATTGAGCTTTTATTGAATATTTTTGTGTTGAATCTCAAGTTTTCTCACCTTGGTTAATTTGGGTTTCAACAGGTCAAAATATAATATGAAGATTAGAAAGTGGTCCTGAGATTTTAATCCATCCCAATCCAGCTTAAAAAAGTGCTTGAGGAGATTTTGGGTAAATTTAAGGGATTTTACTGCTCAAGAATAAGAAAGTCAAGTTTTTAACCTCTCGGTGGAAGCTAGCTCAGTTGGAAGGTCAAATCAAGGAATGAGGTTTCAAGGCCAAGCATTGTATATTATAGTATGTTATACATTGTAATTATATATTATAGCATATATATTATATCATTTAATATATACATACATACGGCTACTACTCTATCTCGACTTCCAAATACTTTCATGGGTTAGAATGATGTCCATAGCTAATTCCATAGATGTGTGCGAAAGTCCACACACATGTAGTGGCCACAATCGCTGCTCAATTAATTATTCTTCATTTCATAACTTTCACTGAATTATGGTGGTTGATGCTGGCTTTCTAGTCTGGATTGTGAAAGAGAAGATAATGAATGATTCAGAAGGGAAACTAGCTTTTTTTGTACTTACAATGTGCAAGGAGGGGCATAATAGTATTTTGCAAGTAAAATATTATTCATTGGCAAAATTATGCAAGGTTGATTTCCAAATATCCATTTTAAAACTTCTGAGAACTTTTTAAATATATTTTACAAACATACCTAATTTGTATTTATAACTTACTCTATTCACTTCTACTTTAAGCTCTAACTTCAAATTTTGTATAAGTTGTTGCAAACATCCTTAATAGGGCCAGTTCTAAGTTTTGGAATTATGAGCTAAATTTGTGTTTATCATAAAATTGAGTTAAATTGAATTTTGTTTAAAAGTTAAATTTTTAACATGTGAGATGGTACATGTCTATAAACTTACTTAAAAATAAGAAAATTATATTTTTTGAAAGGTTTTTTTTATAATTTTTTTTAATTTTCTCAGATATCTAAATTAGATAAAATATTAATTGAAAAAATATTTTATTTTGATCAACAAATAAAAATAATAATTTGAAAGTAAGACTAATTTTAGTTTTACAACTTTTCTTTTTTTAAATGGCTAATTAACTGAAACAATGCACTTGCATTTTCGGAAAATCAGAATACCCACCGCATTTTCCCTCATTCCTTATAACACAAAAAATTTCCAGTTCCCTCTCCTTCTCTAACCTCTCTCCAAAACTTTCATTTCAAACTAGATCCCCTCATTTAAATCTCTCCTTTTCCTCCACGTTACGAAGCCCCATTCTCCCCAGAATACTCTCTCCCTAATGTTGTCATCCCTCTACAAAGCTTCCCCAATGCCTGATTACCCTGCTTGCCTCCTCGTCGCCAGTCATCCACTTTCACCGTTTATTCTTAATTCTCATTCCTTCAAAATCCTTTATTTTTCTAGAAAATACCTCTATTATTGCTATCTTCAGCCTGTTCTCTCTCTCTCTCTCTCCTCTCTCTCTCTCTCTCTCTCCCCATCTAGGGGATGCACGCTAAAATATCTCGCATTTCTATGCTTCGCTGGAGTTATCTACAACTCAAGTATGCTTCGTACTTGCAAATTGTGGTTTTTGTAGGGTTCTAAGTTCCAAAGTAGGAATCTTTTTTTCTTTATTTGATTTTAAACTGGTGTTTCCCTGTTCCTAGTGTTGATCACGAATTTTGTAATTTTTCAAGCATATTTCTGGGTCCTTCATGAATTAATTGTTTTTCGGGCATCCCTGATCTTCATTATTTTGATTCTTGCTTATATAATTTTTTATTTGTTTATTTTTCTTCAGTTTTCTAGTTATATATTAATGTTCATCATGTATTAGACAAGTTGTTCCCTGCTATTAGAATCAAATCTGAGTACGGATGGAGTTGATTTACCTTCTAGGAAATTAATTGATGAGGATAGTAGTTGTTAAAATTAATTTGTGTTGTAGGTGGTTATGGATCTGCGTTTCACCAAATTCTCCAATTCTTTCAATGGTTTCGAATTCGACGGTGTTGCATTCTCACCCACTTTTGATCAGTCCGAAAATCTGTCAAACACGTAAAAATTCAAAAACGATCCTGTAGACCTCACCTTCATGGACGACCTTAAGTTTTCCCCAAATCCGAACTCTAATTTTGCTCCCACAACTTCAAACGGCAGCATAGAAGCCGATTCTCGGATGATTCCGACTTCTCTGACAATGTCCTCTAGTTCATCAGCTCTATACTCATGGAAAAGAACATTGAACAAATGCCCAGTATGTTCCATGATCCCTTCGCCCTGGAAGCCACTGAAAAATCCTTCTATGATGTTATTGGAGAGAAATATCCTGATTCCCCTGAACAACCCCCTTTTAACTTCAACCAAAGTAGCCCAGATTATCTAGTCAATAGTTCAAGTTAATTGAGTACTAACAGCACCACCAGTGGAAAGCAACTCTGTTGATTCTTAGTGGATTGTTGACCCTGGGGGGAACAAATCATATGTGCAAAAATATTCTGTTGAATTCCCTTTTGAGGCCACTTCTATGAGTAGCAATTTGGTTATGAACATGTTTAATGATAGCTTCAACAGAGGAGTGGAGGAAGCTAGGAAGTTCCTACACCAAAGTAGCCAATTGGTTATTGATGTTGAGAATTATAGAGGGCCTCAAGAAGAGGTTGTGGTGAAGGTGGAGAATAAGGGGAGGGAGAAAGAGGAGTTGGCTAATGGTTCAAGAACTAGGAAAAATAACCACAGAGAGGAGACTTATTTAGAAGAGGAGAGAAGTAGCAAGCAGGTGGCCACTTATGTGGCAGAGTCTGAATTGTCCGAGATGTTTGAAAAGGTCCTGCGATGCCCTGAGGGGTCAGTTCAGCCTACTTGCTGTAATGTAGCCCTAACAGTATTGTGATTGGGGAAGGGGTTTCTCCAAGTCGTAACTTTGGCACCTAGCCTTAGGATGTAGCCAAGCTTTGCTTTTGGTATGATTTTGGCCTTGCTATTAGGTTTGTCATGGGAGTAAAAATAGAATTTTAAGTGTTAATGGCTAGATGGAGAATCTTACAATCAGAGTAATGACCCAATGGAGGATCAGCTGTTCTAATCTTCACAAGTGCAGAGATGGAAATGCTTGAGTAAAGAGTTATGTTAATTGAGGGGGAGAGATTGATTGTTGTCACTTTGTGCTAGTCCAGTAAGTTTCCAGTAGGCAAGAGATAATATTATCATGGCTACTTTTGTTCATTGCCATCCATTATTAATTGTAGAAGTTGTTTCCCCTATGATGTGATTTTCTTATTGTTTGATTTCATTTCTTTTTCACTTTGAATTTTTAGTCGAGGAAGTCATGATTCAGATTTGAGCTATATATCTTCTCTTGCTTGTTTTTCTCCTTGTTGTTTCCCTTGATGTTATTGATTATTTTGGCGTGACAGTGATTTGGACTAGTTCATTTCATAGAACTTAGGGGTCACTTTTGTTAGTGCCATGTTATAGTGAATAGGGATAAAAAAGCTACTATAGCATTAGTTTGGTTTGTTTGATATTATGGATACCTTTGTTTTTTCCTTGATTCAACAGAGCTGCAATTCATGTGTGAGAAAGTTCATGCCACATGTCTGCAGAGTGCTTATACATTGGCTAAAATTTCAAATCCTTTTGGGTGATTTTGGGATGCTTCTAGGTGTCAAGGATAGGGTCAATGATTTCAATTTTTCAATTTTCTTCTTGAATTCACTACCACCATTTTAATTTGCATTGTTAGATTTGCATTTCAGACTCTTCTATTTTGTCTGTATTTATTTGCTATTAAGAAATTACATATTAGGGCCATGATGCTTGCTACTTTGCAATGGACCTCTATATGTTGAATCTCTTAATGAGATTTGAGCCTCAAAATCAAAAAGATTGTGGAATAGATGGGCATGCCTCCACCAGGCTCAAGACAGGACAATGCTATTTAGTGCAATCTTTCCAAAAAGAGATCCAAGTTTGGTAAATGTTTATAAAATCCTTGGCAGCTTGATTTGTGTTGTTTTTTCATGTCATGAGTTATATCTTTGGTACTTCATTAACTGCTCTATCTTCACATAATCATCCTGAATTTATTCTATATGGTACTTTATGTGTTTATCTTTAAAGAGTTCATTATATTGGTAAGTTTTGGTTTCTTTCAAGCTCATCTTAGGATATTTGTTTTAATAGACATGCTTATCTAGAATTATACCTTTTAAATTATCTTCAAGAGGTAGAGTTTCAGTAACAGGACTTTTAGATTTATGAATTCATATTGATGTGTTGAGTAATTTAATTTTCTATTAATGATTGATATGGTGAGTATTGACTTGAATGTTTTATTAAATTAGAGACTTTATGGCTTTGTGCCCTTATTAAGTTTGCTTCCTTGCTTCCTTATTTTTTTGTTACAATAATAAGATGATTTCAAAATGAATGGGTAATGACATGCATCCAGCAATGAAGAAATTATGAGTGGATCAGTAATAAAGCAACAAAGATAAAATAAGTTAATATGCTCAAACCAAACCCTGATATGAGGAAACTGTGAACTTCAAGTGTAATAAGCCATACATTAAGGGAGTGGAAGAATGGAAACTAGCAAATTTATAATAGACACTTTTCAATTAAGGTTTGTAAATACAACTTATGCCTGAACTTAGCTTTTGACAGCAAAGGTAGTTATAATGCTTTCCCTCATCTTGAGCTACAAGAGAAAACTATTACTTATATTCTTCAATGGAAAATATAATATCTCTTCATGTATTTCGTCTAACATATAGAGTTCTGTGGTTAATTCAGAGTTTTACCTTTAATTTGGTGGTCACAAATAGCAGCACTCCACTTCCAATCCATCATATTTGAACAGCTCAACCAAGATGGCAGTAAAAACATCCATTTCCCTATAAAACTGCTCCTACATAAGCTTGACATGAGAAAAGAAAGAGGAAAAATAATCCCTTCAAAACAGCCACAGTAGAATCTATTCTTGCATTCAAGTTGTAAAAAAACTCTTAGATAATTGGTATTTTCTCTTTGAAAACACATTTCTTGACATGTACTTATATTTGTTTGTCTCCAAATAGTTCTTCATCATACATATTTTTTAGAATATTACACTGATGTCTCATTTCACACCTTTGCCTGGGGCAATTGCGGGCCCTTTGTTTTTTTTTTTTTTTTTTTGGGGTCCGGTTTAGATTTTTGATGGCAGGACCACATTGTGGGCATTCTTGATGTAAGTATGCACTCTACCCTAGACTTTACTAATTTAGAATTTTATGCTAAATGCATGTAATTTAAGTAGAACAATTTGCCAATTAAGAATTTAGGCTAATGCATGTAATTAAGGAAAACAATTTGCTAATAGAACATAAAATATTTTGAGTAGTCCCAACGGGGGACTTAACAACAAATAGAAGATCAAGTTGACATATTCAATTTTGAATAGTGAGATCCACTGTCTTGAGTAGGTGGATATTGTGTGATGTCAAGGGAAATTGTTTAATGGAGTGGTAAGAATTTGGTTAGATTGCTTAAACTTAAAGAAAATATCATTATCATCCTTGTTTTAAAACTACATGCAACTTCCTGAACATTTTTTTTTTTGTTGAAATGAAAACAAAAGACACTTTTTGTTTGTTGTGAATCTTTATATTTGTTGGCTAATGATACTTAAGTCACCATGAAACTCATTATCTGATTAATTCTTCTATTTTCAACCTTATACTATACATATATTTAAAGAAAGGGATCTACATAAGATTGCTACTCGAGTACCACTCGATAATTGTATATTTTTGGTATATATATAACTGTCTTGGCGCTTGTTTAGAATTTACATAATTATTTTAAAGATGTAAAATTTGGGAATATCCGTATTTTTAAGGGAGATGCTAAAATGTCAAAAAAAAAAGTTGTAAATAAATAATAAAAGCATTGCAAAACCCCTTTCATATTATAAATACATTCTCAAATGCATTATAAATTTAACAAGTGTAGAAGAAAGGTTTTGTGGTATTATGTTAACTTAGCTTTTTTATTTTGTGGGACAAATTTCTCTTACTGTATAGGTAAATTGTAACAAAGTCCTTTTACTATCAAATAATGTTATACATATCAACATTGAATGTATATACCAAAATATATTTTGATAGATAAAACCTTCTTTCTCATGGAATAAAGCTTTTTTTCTTTTTAATCTATATCTTTGAGATCTTCTATTATATCTGTAACAAGGGATTTTCTATGTTTTATTTCAATAACACAATTTTACATGCAACACATTAATATATCTTCCCTTTCTTGGCAACTTTTAGAGTATTTTAGCTTTTGCTTATGCGTACCAGCAACATGGCATTTTAAAATCTCAAAGAATTTCCATGGGAGTTGATGTATGTTTTTGAGAATGCTCTTACAGTTGTATTATTAGTACGTTGTATTATTTGTTTCAAGGGATTGTAAAATATCTTTTATACTAGGACATTGACTTAATTGCTAGTAAGCATATTATGTATTACAACTTCTAGTATGTCATGTGATTTGGTAGTTGGCATAGGTATTCAATAGAAGAAGTACTAAAAATTATTATCATAAACACAAATGTTAACATGTATTGAAATGCTTATAAAAATACTTATGAAATGTTAATAAGTATTGAAATAGAAAAACTATTTAAAAAAAGATTTTAACTATTGAATTTAACGTGTTTCAAGCTCATTTGTGTAAATATAACCAAATCAGTTTCGTCACGATAATGTTTGGCAAAACTCAAATTTTATTTAATAAGTTTATTGTAACAAATTCCACACGAACTTGTAACGTTTTAATTTTGTTACTAATTAAGAAGATTTTATATTAAAGAATACATAACTAAAAAAATGAATTGTTAAAAATATATATTGTGACAGGTTTTTTAGTACGAACACTTATGGTAACGAAATTATCAAGTATTCATTATAAAAAAAAAAGAAAAACCTTTCTATGACGATAAAAGTTGTCACTAATGTCTAACTTTGTCACTAATTTATTTGTAACGAACACAAATATTTCATTGTAATAACATATTGTGACAAGCTTTTTCAGCATAAAAAGTTCTTGCAATGAAATATCAAATTTGGCATCACAAAAAAGATCACTATTTTGTAATGAAAAAATTAGTTACCAATTTTTTTATATTGTAACAACTCAGATTTGTTACTAAACTATTTGTAATGAAGTCACTAATTTTGTTTACAAATACTTATTGCAATGGGCTTTTCTGCACAAAAACTTTAATAACGAAATTGAATTTCTCATTGTTACAATAAGTTATAATAATGATTATCTGAGCTTATAATAACTAAAAAATTCGTATTACAATACATACATTTTCTTGTAATGTATAAAGAAGTTAGTTTTGTTTAATTGTGAATGGTTTGATGCTTCAAATGTGGAATGAAAGCGCATAAGCAATTTAGGATTGTTGAAGTTCAAAAATAGCAATATTCAAAGTTTTGATCTTTTTTATATTTACCAAAATAGCAACTCAAGTTTATTATGCACCTTATCCAGGAAAGCAAAGGATAATAAAATTAATTGGTTAGTAGCTATGAAAGACAAAACCAAAAGGGGTCATAGATAACAAATATATTTTTAGAAGTTCCTTATCAGAAGTTAAATCACATGTTACTTTTGTAATTGAGGTGACCCATTGATGACTTACAAGATGAAGAAGTGGGTGTGATTATTGAAGAAGAAAATGATTGCATTGAAATTGAAGATGATTTCATTCAAGATAATGAAGATGAGGCGGAGGTAGCAACTGATGAAGAATAAATTGAGTGGTCTGATATGTGATGATTTAGAAAATAATCATGATGTTGTGTAATATGAGATAAAGACGAAGACGAATGATTTAGAAA